>PVKE010009418.1:0-36005 GCA_004027555.1 Craseonycteris thonglongyai
ATTTCAGCAAAGTGACTACGTTCAGAGGTGTCAGGGAACCAATAAATTGAAACAATAAGAGGCTGGCAACAGCAGGAAGCCATTACCTGCATTAGAACTAAAAAGCCATTTTTCTCCCTGGAATTAAAAAGGTCAAATGTTATTGAAATCTATTAACAGTGAGAGCCATGGCAAATGACTTCCCCATAGAACTTGTAGTCAGCCATTTCCAGAAATAGAGGCTAAAGTAGGGAAGCTTAAGGAAAGAATAGTCAGTCTCCTTCTCCTCCCACTTGTCCATTGCCTGAACCCAAATGGAAACAGCTAAGACAGCTCAGATGATGTTTGCCATAAGCGTCAGCCATCTAGGACATAGGGCAGGGCAGAGGGGGTAAAGAACAGATATGGAGGGGAACAGACAAAAACTAGCTTAGGAACTACCACAGAAGCGGGCATAATGGAAGTCCTAACACGGCAGATGTTAAAATCTGTGCTAAGGCAAGAAATCAGAGAGCAGAAAGCAAGGAAAGGTTCAAGAAAAAAGCTGAGGAAGAGAAATGTCAAGAAAATTAAATGTGTTTGATAGATTTGTCAGTGTGTTTGAGCACTAAAAAAAATTTTCATACAAAATCGACAAATATTTTATACCTATAAATAATTAATAATGGGGTTAAGCCGGGATGGCTCAGTGGGTTGAGAACTCGCTTTGCAGCCCCAGGGATTCAGGATTGAGTCCCAGCTCCAGTCTAATGTGGACCCATATGCTGAACTGGGTGTGCTTCCCATGTGGGAGGCCCCCAGTTTGGCTCTTGCCCCCCAATTTAGCCCCTGGCTCCAGGGGACATTCCTCCTATGTGGGAGGCCCCCTGGCCCCGCTCCCACCCTGCGTGGTCCCCACCCACCTGTGTGGAACAAAACTATGTTGAAATCTGATGATGTACAACTATGGAGAGTGTTCAGGGCCCTATCCCTTCTCTCTGTCTCTGTCTCTCTCTGTCTCTGTCAAAAAGAAAAAAAAATTTAAAAATCTTTTAAAAAATAATTAATAATGGAACAAAGACAACAAACTAATAAAATCAGAAACAATTATAAAGTCCAAGAAGAAAAAAAGGCTATACAAGAAAGTTTACATATCATGAATACTACTTAATCATGAATAATATTTACATATTAATGCTTCAAAATTCGATACAGATTCTATTTTGAGAGAATGAGGTGAAGGTGGAGTGAGGGGAAGGTTAATGAAAAAAATTAAATTCTCATCTACCAGAACACCTACTTAGATAATGTCTAAAATACTAAATCAATAAATAGTGATATGAACAACTATTGAAGACATGTAGAGGTAGATACTAAAAATGTTGAAAGTAGTTGCTTCTGGGGAATAGGATTATAAAGCGAGTAAGGGTGGGCCAGAAGATTACTATTTTTTGTATTGCTACTGTTATGGAAGCAATTAGTCATTGGTTATGCCTGAAATAAGTTTTATTATCATAGTTTTCTGTTTAAGAAACTGAAGATAAGGATAGTTAAGGGATTTGGTAAACCGAGGTTAAGGAGTGGCAGAGACAGAACCTAATTTAGGATTTCCATGGGCTTTCTACTACAAGACTGCCTTTCCTTAACACAGCAAACCACTGCTAAAACACAATCAGATCATTGATATCTACATGAATAAATATACAACTTAAAACATAAAAGGCACTAGTGTACATCCAATGTTCAGGCCAAAATTTCTTTCAAATTCTCTAGACATAAGTGGTATTTTTATTTTCCTAAAACCAAACAGGGTAGCTCGCATTTCTTTCATATACCCTATAGCAGGCATGTCCAGCCTGCAGCCCAGGCTATGAATGAGGCAGAAAAATTCTTAAAACATTATGAAATTTTTTTGTGTGAACTTTTTGTTTCTAGCTCATCAGCTATCATTAGTGTTAGTGTATTTTATGTGTGGCCCAAGACAATTCTTCTTCCAATGCGGCCCAGGGAAGCCAAAAAGTTGGACACTGTTGTCCTATACTTCATGTTGCCTTTCATTTTATTGTGCTTCACAGAAGTTCCATTTTTTACAAATTGAAAGAAAGATCCTCCACCCACAAAAAGATTACATCTCATGTTATTTCAATACCTGCTTTACGGCCGTGATCGGGAACCAAACCTGTGATATCGCCAAGGTATGCCTGTACTCCAACAGAAAAGCAATATATTTAACTTGTCTGACTGATATACTAAGAACTGATAAGAACACTGTTTGCAACCTATGTGGAGTCTTATATTTCTTAAATAATTTCACATTTAACCATTTATTGCTATTCTCATAAACCAGTGAAGCAGCTGAGTATACTAAGGGCTATCAAAATATCATGAAAATTAGTAATTGTGATTAGCTATTTAAAAAACCATCCAAAAACCAGTTTGTAGAAAATCACATGCTGATAAAAAGAGAAATTTTTATTAAAAAAAAATATTTAGTAGTAGAGACTACATACAATGCCTCATTTTATATATTATTATTCAGCTAACTTATCACTAATGAATAACCGAACATCCATTGAAAACACACACACATTCTTTCTCTCACAAACACATACTGATCAACAACATGGGATGTAAAAACCATAACCATGCTAAGCTTTTAATAGAAAGCCAGAACTGGTTCCCTTCAGCTCTTCAAAGCCATCACTAAATTCAGGACTTTGACCGCCACTCTAATATTAGAGAATTGTACTTCTGGAGATAATCTGTCATTAAGCAACATTATAGAAGCTTTCCACAAGGAGCTTGAGTTTGTAGCCAGCAGTCCTTGGGTGTGAATTAAGCACCAAATGCATTAAGTCTCTTCTGACTGTTAGTATTTAACAAGTTATGACTCTAGTACTTTCTGGGAAAGACAACTACATAGCACAGTGAATCCCTGTTTGACACCTATTGTCCTAGAAGCATTACTGTTAACTCTCAAAGGTATCCTGGTATGGATGATATACTATACAATCTTCCTAATTTTAAGGGACTTCATAGTGGATGGGCTCAGAAACAAGGCTGCTACTGTGAGCTCAGCTTTTAACCACACAGTTGCCCTTCTGACTGTGGCCAGTTCTTTTGTTATACACTGTTGCCAATGGCTACACTAACAAGTCACGTGGATCATGTATTATTTAAGCAGCTCTCCAGAGTTCTTAGACAGTTGTTACTTTCAACAGTGACTAATTCAAATCCTCCTTGGTCTTATGACCTGATTAATTGGAAAATGTGCAAATAGTGTTAACAGAGAGATGACTTTATATAGCTCATGAACTCAAACTCTCATTCTTACTAGCATTCTTTTTAAAAAGGATTCATTCATTTTTAGCAGAAGTTATAAATGAGTAATGGTTAGGAATTGGGGAAATAAATGCCAACATAGCTATTAGTTTCATGAAAATATATTCAATTCAGTGATTCATGTCTAAGTTTACCTCAAAGAAACCACTCCTTAAAAAAAACTATGTAATATAGAATACTGATGTGCAGGGAGAAAGGCAGTCCTCAAAGGTGTTGAATAAGAGTGAAAGCCATCCACTCTACCTGAAGCATGCAAAGAATCCAACATATTTCAGGGCATAATTAATTTACAAATTGGGAATTTTACTATATTTATGTTTTGGAACCACTTTGCAGGTAAAAAGACAAAAACAAACAAAAACCCACCTAACTTCTAATAAATCATCTTAAGAGATTATGTAATATTTTTTAAAAAGGCTTTAGAGTAGGTTAGCCTTGAGTTTGAATGCTGGCTCTACTGACGGTGTGACCTTCACTATTCTACTTACTTTTCCTGGGTTTTGTTTTCTCCTATTGTACCATAATACAGTAGGTAAGTAATTAAAAGCCATAAGAGATAAAGAATATAGGTTGTGTTCAATTAAAGTATCAATTATTACTATTACTTAAGATTCAATTATTTTTACCATGATTATTACTCAATTACTAAAGATAGAACTTCATACAGAACAAATTTATTTTCAGGGTAGAGACTATAGTAGGATTCATTTATAATTCTCTCAAAACACTGTAAACTTGAGTCCTCAGAAACCTTATTTTATTGCATAAATTTCCTTGGTTCAAGAGAGATCATGGTAGAACTCTATGTTGCCAACATGTGTGGTGATTAGGCTTATTTAATAAAAAGCAAAGTTAAGTAGCCTTATAATACTCAATAAATAGGCAATTTCTTTTCTGGTATACACAAAACCCATGAAGCAGACATTCTTTTCTAT
Organism: Craseonycteris thonglongyai; assembly: GCA_004027555.1. Classification (NCBI taxonomy): domain Eukaryota; kingdom Metazoa; phylum Chordata; class Mammalia; order Chiroptera; family Craseonycteridae; genus Craseonycteris; species Craseonycteris thonglongyai. The sequence goes on from PVKE010009418.1 coordinate 4,236, forward strand.
ATATCAAGACTAGTATGAAAAATTTTTTTCTAAGCACCCAGCTGCTACCATGTTAAATAAATTAATTTTAATCTTAAATCAGAGATGTAATAGAGAAAAGTGTGATTTAATATGCAATCTCATTACATTTGACAGGCTTATTTATAAATGATTTGCCCCACATTTTGACAAGCATACTTAATATGTTAATTAGCTTTTAAGAAGATGATGAAAGGAAGAGACTGACATGCTATCATTCTTCACACACCACGTTGGGGAGCACTGTAATGGATATCACAAGGTAGTGCTAATAAATATTGTGGCCCCCCAAAAGCACTGTGATATTAATGAGATAATTATTTATTAGCTACAGATAACTTAGTTACCTTATGTTAAAATTTAGTCCCTTAAAATAATCTCAAGTGACCTGGTTTAGAAAACAAATGCCACACTAAACATGTTTATGAGCCTCTGTAAAGGAATATGAAGCTTATTTGGAGTAATGACCCTGAGAGCTAGAAGAGAACTAACTCCCTGACAAGGGAGGAACTACATAGAAAAGCTGATTTTCACATTTGCGCTGCTCTTAATATGGTTTTTCAGCACTTGGTAAGTATTTTTGGTTTAGACGCTTAAAAATGATTTCTTACGCCTTGACTTTCAAAGAACTATACATTTCAAGAATTAAGAGAAGTTATACACAAGACAATGTCCAATTTGATTGCTCTGCTTAAAGCTTCATTCATGGAGGGAGACAAAGGGGTCAAAACAAACTATCTGGATGAGTGCTCAAAGCACACAGTGTATTCTTACACACCACAGTGTTGGAGACCTAGAGCAGTCAATCATAACATGGTGAGCTCTGACTTTCATCACTTGCTGCCAGTGTTAATGCATGTGTGTCTTCATTAATATTTGTATTGCCATTGGCTATTTAAACAGAAAACTGGAAAATGTAACACCGTGTATGGATCGTTAATTTTTAGTTACTACTCTACTGCCCCAGGATGGTAAATGAACTGTAAAAATAGCCTGAAACCAGTGCCACCTGCCTCGCCACTATTTTGTTCATGGCTTAATATTTGCACTTATTTTTGGTGCAGCTAAGCCATAACTTAATTATAGTCCCACTTCTAGGTCTTTGGTTACCGAGTAGTGATGTCATTGACTACGCAAAAATCAGTGAATTTCTATCTGATTGAAAAAATACATAGATGTTACCTAACTCATAGAATAATAACAAAATGGCTCTTAGAAAATGGCTGTGAATAAAATCAGATTCAGAATGACAGGCATTGCACAGACATAACTCAGATTTTAGGGCATGGAAATGAAGAGCCAATGAATATAGGGAACTGCTCACACATAACACATTTACTATATATTTTTGCCAATGAATAATCTTGGGATGCAGACAAAAGGGCATTTGGGGTCTATTTTGTATACATTTTCCTCCCACCCCCTTACATAACAGTTTTCTTAAGCTTCATTATGTCTCTGTTTGAAGCAAATGGGCAGAAAGCGTCCAAGCCTTCTTCCTTAAGAGAATGAATGAGCACACACACTTTAAAGAAAGAAGGGGTGAGGGAAAAGACAGGAAATCAAATACTATATACCAGAAACAGACATATTAGCAAGTCACAGGCCATATGGTTCTTCGTACTTTATAAAGGTTTGGGGAAAAGTAGGCACTCGTGTATAAAAACAGCTTCTTCCAATAATCAGAGTAGGGTCTTAACTGAACTGCTGAGCACTAAGACAAAACTGGCTCCAAGACACAAATATTTCCAAATTATGTTCTATTAGCAGAGTCCTTAGCTGACCTTCCTGACAAGACAACCCAGAATTTCCATACTTAAAAAAATAGAGAAAAACACTCCATAATTCAAGAATATTAAGTTACGATTATTTGCATAGTCCGCTCTTAACGATAAGGGAATGATAAAGTAACTGACATGCTAATGCATTCTTTGACCTTTACTTCCATTTTCCCCTTCCATTACAATTAATGATCAAACATCTATTTTGCCCAAGCTCTTGCCTACTCTTGGGGGGAAAAAAAATCTAATTGTGTAAAAAAATGTACAAAAGAATTTTAAAAAGCCAGGAAATAGGATGAATATATGTTCAGAACCTCAATGATAGACATTCATCTTTATGCTCAGTGTTTTGAAACATGCATTACGATGGTATTAGATTTATTAGAAGGCATTACAAAATATATGGCAATAAATATCAGGCAGTTTCATGACCCAGATTCCTTTATAGCTCTATTGAAAGTTACAGAACTACACCCCATAAAAATACATATATCGATGTGTACACAAAATATAACATACAGTTTCAGTGGTTTCAAAGTTCCTGAAATCCCATTCCTAGGGGGTTGATTACTGGTACCTAAGTTAAGAAAATCCACATTGGGCCCTACATCACAAGGAACTTGATTGTTTTCTCACCATAAAATATTTGGATCAAAAACATCAGAGAAGAAGCCAGGCCTCAGCACAGCCAATTTACTAAAAGCCAAAACTACAGAGGGCAAAGCTGTGAAGTAAGTATAAGGCAGTAAGATAAACAACAGATGCTGAAGTTCTGTTGAGGTTATGAACATTATATGAACATGTAGCTGAATTCTGTACATGGGGCACAATCATGGAGGGTGAGTCCCACTATAAAATAACAATGTGTTGTGTATATGGCTTTACTCTGAATACAATCGTGAGTCTAGAAAAGAGATTTTTCTTTAATAAAAGACATTTTCAACAGTCATTAGTAAGTCTTTCCTGAGTGCTAAAAATAAGATTATTCCCTTATTTGATTATTTGATTTAGATCATATTGTACTAGAAACTCATCACACTTTATCATTAATAATAATTATGCACTCAATCTCACCAGTCATTGGGCCTCCTATGATAGATTTTTATGATAGTTTCCATCGTGTGAAACTCAGACTCTACTGAAATTGAAATTAAACTTATTGTGGTATTTTTAGAAAATAATTGTTCTTTGTCATTTCAGATAATTGTCACCAACAGTTTTTAGGCATCCACTGAACCAAATTTAGCACCTGATGGTTACACCAAAAATTTCAGACCACTTTTCTGAGCTTTGCTGTGAATTTAAACATGCTTCCTACCACATCTAGTCTGTACTGCTATTTGGAGATATAAAAGTATACTTCTTGTTATAAAATAAAGCCACAAATTAAGATCCAAGGGAAGAAAAATGACTGTCCTGACAGTAAGAAAAATGTCTCTGCCCTGTCCATCAAGAACCATTACCAGACCCCATCTGCAAAGCAGTCTCTGATTAGGTAATATTCCCCATTAAGTTTGTAAGAAATCCAGCATTACTGCCACACACAGGCAAACACTCCTCCACCATTAATCTTCATTCCGACTGTTAGGATGTTTGTCTAAGCTTGACCCAGACTAAGCACTACAGATAGATTATCTAGAGAAAAGTTTCCATTTCTCACCACATGTCAAGGCAGGTGGAATATTCTGTCGAGCCCAAGAGGACATCTGGAGGTCTGTACCATAAGGTAACCACTTCATTGGAGTATGTGTGGCTAGGAACTGACTTTGCTCTTGCAAGACCTGTGGGTTACATGAAACATAAAGAATTTTAATAGGCATTAACAGAAGAAGGGAATTTAAATTTGAATGTTCAGTTTTAAAAGGTCAGGCACAATACTGTAATACAGAATCATGAACACAATGTCAAGGTTACTAGAAAGGTTGGAGAAAGCATATTGTGGTCTACTTGTTTCAGATACATGCTAATCACCAATAAATCATCATATTATAAAGCATCATGAATCTAATAAAATCCCAGGAGAGTAAACGAATGAATCATAAACGATTAGATGTTACAAAGAAGCACAGAAATCTCCTGGACTTTCCAAAGAATGTTTTATGGAACTCTAGTTCTGAGGGTTATAAATGTTATTGGAACGCATTCCAAGGGCAAATAGTTTTGAGAAAAGATGGCTTAAAAAGTTAAGCAGGTCTCCACACAGCAAGGCTTCTCAGTGCCCTTCATTCTTCTAATGTATATAGTGAATCTGAAAGAAGAGATTATGATGTTTTTCTCAAAAGGTTTCTTTAAAATTCTTTTGGTTTCAGTGTTTTGTGAAAGACTCACTAGAAAATTACTCACGAAGCTTATTTGAAGAATACCTAAATAAATAATTATAAGAGTACAATTAAATTAAAATGTTTTCTAAAAATTTTTTTAAACTGGGGTAATGATCACAATAAGATGTCAAGTGATAATGTGCAGTTTGGCCTCAAAATCATAAATAGTTATGCATAGAAAAAAGAACTGACAATTCTTTTGGAAATATACTTTTGGAAAAAACTTGGAAATATACTTTTTCCAAGTTTTCTAAAATGAATATATAATTCTTAAAAAAAAAAACAACCCCGCAATATCTATAGATGTTACTGTTTAAAAGAAAAATGTTTGATAGCTTTCTATCAGAGTATGTTCATTAATGACAAGTGTAAAGTAATTGTCACTGTGATGCTCAAAACACATATAAGATTTTCACAATATTTTACCATAACACATTCCATTCAATGTTCTGATTATTTAAATGTTTATATAGTACTGACAAACACAGTTTTTCCTGCTTATTAAATACTTGGTATTCCCTTTACTATTTTCTACATATATGTTAAAATTAATAGGGCAGTAGGTGAGACAAAGGATTTCTAATTAATTCAACTGTGGTTACAGTAACACAATGTTTTGTACAATGTAGCTTTTATAATAATATAATGACATACTATAAAATGGTTAATGTTTATAAGTATTCCACATTAAAATGTACATATCATACATGAACATATGCACACATATGTGGTTTCCAGCTTTTCTACACATGAATAGAAGAACTATTTTTGATAACAAGTTCTACTTATTTTCTTTTTAAATTTATTTTCAATTAGGGGTGACATACATATTATACTAGTTCATATTAGTATACAACATAGTGCTTGGACACTTATATACCTTACAAAGCAATCACCCCAATAAGTCTAGTACCTATCTGACACCATACATAATTATTACAATATTATTGACTATGTCCCCTATGCTGTACTATTTTGTATATGTATATCCCCCATGACTATTTTTATAACTGGCAACTTGTATGTCTTAAGCCCTTTCATCTTTTCTCTGCCAAGTTTTTCCTACCTCATTTCAGGCAATACTGAACAACAGATAGGGCAATCAGGATGGTAGTGTTCCCACAATTTAGTAATCCCACCAACAGCTTTAGTTCCTCAAATGAGCATGTTTCTATACAGAGACCAAAGAATTAAGTACAAGTCCTGAAATAGGTTCTGACTCATTCCATATGTTGTTATCAAGTCAAATGGGATGCCCAAAACATTCAGGCTGGATTCCCTTGGTTTCCCTGAGGCCCTGTTGACAGAAAGGGAGGCCAGAGGGATAGAATAAAAAAAATATCTGAGATTTTCTTTGACAGTTCAGAAGACCATAGTGAGGGAAAATTATATTCCCAGTTTTAAAGGAAGAACAGGATCTCTAAATAATTTAGAAACACTGTAAATCTAAAAAAATTATATGTGATTTTAAGTCAATTTTGTAAGTTTATACAACTGGATAAATATGTCTGGAAAATAGAAATAGAAAAGGCTTTGCCTACTTTATTTTTCTCCTTCCCACATGTTTAGGCCAAGGACTGCTCAAAATCCATTCATAGGGACCACATAACTTCCCAAATCAGCAGTGAAAATGAGTTTTCCATATCTACCCCTTAAATGTAGTAAGACAGTTCCTTATAACAGGTTGCATATAAACATGCCATATATTGAAGAATGTTATTGTATTTTTAAGATACATTCTTTTCCATTGTTTGAGAAAAACTCATGTCACTTTAACCAAATCAATTAAAACAGTTTCTTGAGGAAAGTGTCCTGTATGTTGATAAACAAATGGTTTTTACCCTGTAAATATTTTTGTTCAGTTAAAACAATAAACAAATCCTCAAACTCTTTAGGAAAGAAGCATAATTATTGAAACAATGACTCAAAAAATTAAAATTAAATAAAGAAAGTACCCTTTGAGGTAGAACTATAGAACTTTATTTTTTGTAAATATTTTTGGTAAAGATATTGTATGCATTTACACAGTTCATGCATCAAAACATACTAACTCATGCAAAATTTATTAAACTGCAAGCTCCAGCTGAAGGAAAACTGTAGGACAGGATTAATTAGCACAGCATGTGTGAAAGCTTGCTTTCTCTGTTTCTTGTCAGTTGCTATGGTTACACTACAGGAAGAGAGCTACACCACCTTTTAAAAAGGATGAAGTTCACGGGTTATTATGAAAACTTCTTGCATTGATGTTTAGTGTGAATTAAAAGTCAAAAAGCAAATTGAAATGCTAACCAGATGAGTACAGGTTACTCGCACACTGCGGCTTTGGCTGAGCGTATGCATGTGAAAGGTTGTGTGCTGTTGCTACGGGCAACTAAAATAGCTTGCATAACTTTAAAATGTTACCGTTTCTAAGCAAAGACCCTAAGGTAGCATAAGAAATCTGGCTATTCAAGTTCTATGGCCAGTTATTCAAAGTTGGGCAATTTTGATACTAGCTAGCATTGCAGATTTTTAGATTTCCAAGAGTTCCGAAGTCAACCTCTTACCCAATGAAAGCATTCCTTCTCATATCTCTTTAAGCCAGTTATCCAACATCTGCTGCCACCCTGAGCCTGCTTGTATCTTCTAGCAGGAACACAGAGTAAATCATGTGACAGTGCTTCTAACACTTTCCTTAGGCAGACCATTCCGCATCAACAAATGGAGACTCTTCAGACCTTATCTTAATAGCTCTCCCAGTTGCAATGAGCACTTTCAACCACTCTTCTTTTAAATTTACTCCCTTGACTTCTCAAATATAGAAGAGTGGACAGAAGTGGCTTGGTTCTCCTTCTGGGATCTTCCACTATCCCTTTACTGCTGGTTTTATATGCAAACCAGGGCTTTCTCAAATGTATATACTCTATAGGTAAATAGCTTATGCCATGTTTTAACTGTTATCCATAGGTGAATTCTCACAAGATTTTATCTTGAGCTGATACTTGTCTGCAGGCTTTAGATCTGGGTCTATCCAATTCCTCAGTAGACCTAGGTACGAGGATGTTCTACAGGCACTCAACAACCTTAATCAACCATGAGTCCCTACAGCCATCTGCAACTTTAATACAGAGATAAGCCATGGATCCAGTAGCAAATGCCTCTACTAGTAAATTGTTTTAGGTTCCCAAAACATTTTGCTGTACACAGATTTTATATTAATTTTATATATATCTAGTTATTCTCAAATTTCAATGCATCCTTTTCACGGGGGTAAAATTGCTTAGAGACATGAGTAATCTCTCAAACTCTATGGAGAAAATAAAAAAAACCTAGAATAAGGGTTCAAGAATGATAATGCCCATTTTCCATTTGACTCAGGAATTGAGAAAGAACTGGCACTATTGACTTGTTTCTTTTGAATTAAGTGGAATAATGGCATGAGCTACATGAACTTGCAAAATTCAACTAAAATATGATAAGGAGAAATATCTTTCACCACTTTAGTTTTTCCAGAGGATGGACCACAGTTTTGTGCTTGTCAGTGGCTTCTTTCTTATATTAGGGCAACACCCACGGCTCTCTCAATATACATCATTCCCCAAACTAAATAATCATAAAAGGAGGACTTTGTTTTCAGTTAATCACAAAATCAATTATTTCTAGGTGAGGAGCTCTTTTCTACACAACTTGATTCCAAACAGTCATGAATTACTTAGGTAATATTTTACCATCTAGCTGTTAGGCTGGGGACAGAGAGATCGCTCTATTCTGTGAGTCAGTCCCTGGAGAAGTGCAAAGAAGGCTTTTATTTCTTTCCCAGTCCACAGCCCTAGAATTGGCCAGGAACCTTTTTCCAAATCAATTTTTAATGGAGTCCTCTCCCACCTAGAGGATTTATATTAAGTATCTTATGGATATGCCAGAGCCCTCTGAAAATTCTTTATTGGTGCTCTTAGAGTGTATCAATAAACAACCATCAAACAAAATAAAACAAAACAAAACATATTTTGTTTCTAGTGGTCTCCCAAGTTCTGGCTTTAACTTCTTTCCTGTGCACTTGACAAGTATTCTTGGATGACTTTATTTAATCCTGTTGGCTCCAATTACTATATATGCTGACGATCTCAAATACATATCTCTAGCATTAATCTCCCCCTAAAAGTTTAGTTTCTATCATAAAAATATCCACTTGGATCTTCCATATGTACCTTAAACATCTCTATTCTCGCCAACCCTCTAATTAGTACTACCAGTTCTATAACTCACCACTAAACATTACCAGGTATACATTCTCCAAAGCCAGAAGTCTTGTTTCATTATAGGCTCCTTACACTTAGAAAATTACAAAAGTTAACGCTTTTTACTTTATAGTTTCTCTCTTTTCTTCCTCCTCTTAAGGTCTTCAGCATCTCTTATTGAATTGTCACATTAGCCTCATGTCCCTCCATGGCAAATAGTTATGAATTTCGAAATACATTTTATACAATAAATTATCTCCATTAATTAAAATAAATTTTACTGAAAAGTAAAGTTTAATTGGAATACTCTTCAATGTGAATAATAAAAAGATTTAAATGCCCAGTCACCCCTTATCAACACTATGAAAGTTGGAGATCCTCCAGTTCCCTTGCCCTCTAGTTGCCATTATAGGAAACAGGAAATGTGGGCATTTTAGGGACATATGTATATGTACTATATTATATATGCATACGATACATATATAGTACTATATATGTACTGTATTGTGTGTGTGTGTATATATACATATATAATGTGCTAGTCACCTGTTATTAGCAAAGCTCTAAGTCAATAATAGGCTAGTATTAGTTAAGTTTATGGGGAGTCAAAAATTATAATGGGGAATGCCAGATGGCTCAGCGGTTGAGTGCTTGCTTTGCAATGGTGAGGTCTGGGGTTCGATTCCTGGCCCTGGCCCATGCAACCCTATATGCTGAACTGCAACACAGCTGGCTCAGCAGCAAAGTTTCTTGCCTCCCGTGCAGTAGACCCCCGGTTCGTTTCACGGTCCATACTGACCCACATTCACTTGTGGAATAAAACCACGTCACAGCTAATAATGTATAACTATGGATCCTGCTCTGGGCCCTCTTCCCTTCTCTTTCTCTCTCTCTCTCATCTTCTCTCAAACAATAGAATAAAATTTTTTTGTAATTATTAAAAATTTCTATGCAGATTTTGAACTGTGTGGTCAGTGTCCCTAATCCCCATATTGTTCAAGAGTCAGCTGTACATTTAATAGCACATGGTTTTATTAGAAGTGGAAAAATGTTATGAGATTAAATTGTATTTTTCTTTCCTCTGAATAAAACATTTTTGGTTTTGTTTCTGTCCAGACTTCCACTTTAACAGAAGGTACTCTTACAGGATACCAAAATCCCTAAAAAAATGTTTGGACTGGCACTTCTCAGAATTTTTCAACTGAATAAGAGGAATCTTTGAAAATCATTTCTAATAAAATAAAATTAAGTCCAGAAGACACGTAAACACGTTAAGACAAGATTTTATTTTGTTCTGATCTTATTTAATCATCTTTGAAATTTTTAAGTTAATACATTATGCCTAATTTCTGGCTATCCCAAAGGACACAATTGTTTGGTTTGTTTTTTCATTTCTTTTCAGTTTAAAATAACAGACATGATCGTAACATTTTAATATAAATATTCTAAACAAGAAAGAAAATATTCAAGTAATTAAATTTCATAGTAGAAAGATTTTATCTTTTCTATTTTGTATAGAAGAAAAGAAACAATATACTTCCCTGGGAAATAGTGATTTAAATGAAATGAATAGTTGTGGTGACAATACCAATTAGTGAATTCTTTGGCTGAATACAATATAAGAAACACGCTTTTTCTTTTTTTTTTTTTTGTCAGAGCATTGGGCTACATATTGAAGACTTGTGACATGAAAAACTAAATGTCTGATAGTGATACTGACAGTAGCTTTCTTGCTTAAGTTATATGTAAAATAAGGTGGCTGAGATCAGAGTCAGCAAAGTACAACCTGCAAGCCAACTACAAGTCTTTATAAATAAATTTTGCTGGAACACAGCTAACCCCATTCCTTTAAGTATCATTTATGGCTGTTTTAGTGCTAAGCAGCAGAGTCGAGAAGCTGACAGACCCATAAACTACAATAATCTGGCCCTTTCAGAAAAAGTGTGTTGACCCATCCTGCAGACTAAGGAAACTCAGAGCCCATCCAAGTACAGGCAAATCTCGTTTTCTTGTACTTCACTTTATTGCAATTTGCAGATGTTGCATTTTTTACAAACTGAAGGTTTATGGAAACTATGGAGTAAGTCTATTGGCACCATTTTCTAATAGCATTTGCTTACATAATACTTCAATCTTTTCCATTATTGTTAAGTTTGTCATGGTGATCCATGATCAGTGATCTTTGATGTTACTAATGTAATTGTTCGTGGGTGCCACACCCTGCACATATGACAGCGAACTTAATCGAGAAATGCTGTGTGTTCTGACTGCTCCACAGACTGGCTGTTTACCTGTCTCTCTCCCTCTCCTGAGGCCTCCCTATCGCCCCACACACAACAATGTTGAAATTGGGCCAATTAATAACCCCACAATAGCCTGTACATGTCCAAGTGAAAGGAAGAGTTATGTGTCTCTCGTTTTAAATCAAATGCTAGACATCATTAAGCTTAGTGAGGAAGGCATGTCAAAAGCTGAAAGGTAGACAGACCTCTTGCTTCAAACAGTTAGACAAGTTGTGAATGTAAAAAAAACGTTCTTGAAGGAAATTAAAAGTGCCACTCCAGTGAACACACGAATAATAAGGAAGCAAAACAGCCTTTTTTTGCTGATCTGGAGAACGTTTTAGTGGTCTGGATCAAACCAGTCACAACATGCCCTAAGCCAAAGCCTAATGCAGAGCAAGGCCCCAAAGCTCTTCAATTCTATGCAGCTGAAAGAGGTGAAGAAGCTGCAGAAGACAAGCCTGAAGCTGGCGGATGGTTGGCTCATGAGGTTTAAGGAGAGGCCACCCTCCATAATAGAAACGTGCGAAGTGACACAACTACACTAACGTAGAAGCTACAGCAAGTTTTCCAGAAGATGTAGCTAAAATCATTAATGAAGGAAGAGTCACTAAACAAAAGACTTTCTTTTTTTTTTTTTAAGATTTATTTTATTGTTTTTAACAGAGACAGAGAGAGACAGAGAGAAGGGGGAGGGCCCAGAGCAGTCTCCATAGTTGTACGTCAGCAGTTTTCGACATGGTTTTGTTCCACACAGGAGGGCAGGGACCACGCAGGGCAGGAACTGGGCTGGGGGCCTCCCGCATGGGAAGCTCACCCCAGTTCAGCATATGGGTCCACACGGGCCGGTGGCCAGGATTTGATCCTTGGTCCCTGGGGCTACAAAGCGAGTGCTTAACCTGCTGAGCCATCCTGGCTGCCCACAAAAGATTTTCAATGTAGACAAAATAGTCCTATATTGGAAGATACCATCTAGTACTTTCCTAGCTAGAAAAAAGTTAATGCCTGGTGCAAAGCTTCAAAGGACAGGATTACCGGTATTCTCTTGTTGGGGTTCATGCAGCTGGTGACTTTAAGCTGAAGCCAGTGTTCATTTTCCATTATAAAAACCCGAGGGCCCTTAGGAATTATGATAATTCTACTCTGCCTGTACTCTATAAATGGAACAACAGAGCCTGGGTGACAGCACATCTTTTCATAATATGGTTTTCTAAACAGTGTAAACCTTGTGTTGAGATCTACTGCTCAGAAAAGAAAAAGATTCCTTTCAAAATATTATTGCTCATTGACAGTACACCTGGTCACCCAAGAGCTCTTATGGAGATGTAAAATGAGATAAATGTTGTTTTCATGTCTGCTAACACACCATCCATTCTCCAACCCTTGGATTAAGAAGTACTTCAACTTTCAAATCTCATTTACTTAAGGATTATATTTTATAAGACTATAGCTGCTATAGGTAGTGTGATTCCTTTGATGGATCTGGGCAAAGTAAATTGAAAGCCTTCTGGAAAAAATTCATTATTCTAGATGCCATTAAGAACAGTCAGGATTCATAGAAAGAAGTCCAAAAATGACCATTAACAGGAGTTTCAAAAAAGTTGACTCTAGCCATCGCGAATGACTTTGAGGGGTTCAAGGCTTCAGTGGAGAACATAACACAGATGTGGTGGAAATTATAACAAAACTAGAATTAGAAATGGAGCCTGAAGGTGTGACTGAATTGTTGTAATGTGATTAAAAAAAAAAAAAAATTGAATGGGTGAAGAGTTGCTTCCGACAGATGACTAAAGAAAGTACTGTAGTTTCTTGAGATGGAATCTATTCCTGGTGAAAATGCTATAAAGACTGCAGAAATGACAACAAAGTATTTAAGATATTACATAAACATAGGTAGTGTTTGAGAGGATTGACTCCCATTTTTAAAATTCTGCGGGTAAAATGCTATCAAATAGCATCACGTGCTATAGAGAAATTGTTCATGAAAGGAAGAGGCAATTTTAGCTTGAGAAATCTCTGCAGACACCCCTGGCCTCAGGCACCACCACTCTGATCAGTCAGTAGCCATTGCACTGAAGCGAGACCCTCCCCCAACAAAAAGATTACAACCTGCTGAAGGCTCAAGTGATAGCATTTCACAGCAATAACATATCTTTTAATTAAGGTTTTACAGTATTTTTTAAATAGTGCTAATATTGTACACTTAATAGACTGCAGTATGATGTAAACTTAACTTTTATATGTACAGGGAAATAAAAAAAAATTGTATGACTCACATTATTGCAGTGGTGTCGAATCAAACTTATAGTATCTCTGAGGTATGCCTGTACTAAAACTCAGTGATCCTAAGAAAATATTACTAAATATCTTGTTCATTAAGTGTGTGGTGATCATATATGCTCAAGTTCTTAAAAATCCCTTTAAATAAGTAATTCCACCTCACTGACTCCATCGCATCCCATCTGCAATTGCAGAAAATACAAACTCATTTTCAATAGAATATATGTGAATATATCATTATTTTCACAGTTCACTGGCTTACATTTCATTTTCTAGTTTCTGCTTTTCAGTTAATGAAACTCAGTTATTATTCCAAGGCTAGATGACAACACATTATAGAAAATAAGTCCCATCACTTGATTAAATTGGTAATTTTGATGAATATCCATATTCATGCTGATCTGTTTCCAATTTTTAAAAATTAAAGATAATACATACTAAATTCAGCATGAGAATTGAAGTTTCAAATCAAGACATAATACTCGGAACCTTTAAGCTATTTGTCTATAGATTAATACAAACCCAAAATATAATAGGAATACACACTTATATGTCTAAAGAGAGATTATTTATTAAATAATTACAACTATAATTAGGTCAAGTAATCTAAGAATAATTACTATCTTTGCCACAGGTATGTTTTGCAATTAATGGGAAAGAAGCCACTCTATTCAGATCTAATTATCATACATACATGACATTTGAAATGACAATATATGCTCTCAAATTTTTTTAGCTTTAAGAGAAATGAGAAATTAGAGCTAATGTTCCTCTGGGAGGTTTAGGAGAAAAACAATCTCATTTCTTTCCTAAACCAACCACTTTTTCTAAAGGATTTGTTTGTTTTGGTGTGTGTGTGGGTGTAGGGGGCAATACCCTTACCTGGTGTTACCAAAGAATAGATGATAGTATTTTACTTCTAAAACAGAGGCAACCCAATAAGAATTTATTGAGCAGTTATCATCTATTAGCTACTCTAAGGGTTTCTAAATATATGATATCATTTCATCTTTACAACAACTTAGAAGGTAGTGCGATTATTAGTTTCCCCATTTCACAGAAAGAAAACTAAATTTACCTCAGGTCACATCATAGTAAGTGGCTGTGCGGGATTTGAACACAGGCAGTGTCTTGGCCTCCCCAAGAAAATTGGAAATGAGGGAACAAATGTGTTCCTGGGTAGTGGCACAGACCAAGAGGGTCCCAGGAATGGTGACAGGTCAGGCTGGTGAGAGAGGATGATGGATGAGATAAGGACAAGAAGGCACAGGAGAAAAAAACAGAGAAGTCAGAAGAAAATAAATACACGCTGGTTTTACTGGAAGGCGGTTCCAAAGATATTTTAAACTCAAGAGAAAATGATGTTGTCCAGAGAGCTTTATAGAACAGGCAGACAAAAAGCCCTCAAGGAAAAGAGAAATTTGATAAAGACGTACTCCGGAGAAACATCCAGGAACCTTCACGTAGGGTCTGGTTGCTGAAGTAATAACAGTTCCGATCTGCTGCCTTTTTTCTTCATTTTAAAGCAGAAATTCTGGGGCAATAGTGGCCCAGAAGTGGGACAGTTAGCCAGAAGGCTGTGATCATTTGAAGAGTTAGAAATCCAAAACTAAAGTAAAATAAAATGGGGGTAAGGACCATTATTCCATAGGACCCCAAGGATTCATTTTTCTCAGAAACCTCAAATTTCTGTGTGTGGTTCAAGCTAATTTGAAGGATATGCAAGAATAACACAAAGAAAATGTTCTTCTGAGATGTCTTTTCTAAAGTAAATTTTTTAAATATTCCATGAGATGAAATTTGGCAATTTCAAATTTGAACTAAGAGGTTTTCATGTTTTTACAACTGTAAATGTCCAACTGAATCTGTTCAAATTAATGAGGCGACTATTGAGCCAATTCAAGGGAAAAAAGTGAGTCACACTGAATCATTATAACATATATGATTTTACAGTTGCTGTCCACATTTTTCTGTTATTTTCTCTCAGGCTTTTAGTTTTTTCTTTTATCATACTATATGAGCCAAAGTAAAGTTCTATTTGGGGGGTCTCAAAACTATACTCAGTACAGAATTTCAGACATTATAATTAGAAGAAAATTCCTACTAAAAGATATGCACATTTATTTTGATGATTTGTTGTTGTATGACACTTAGTGACAATCTTGGTTGCCCTGAAAGTGGATTTGGGCACCACTAATGTAGTAAATAATCCTCAAATCTCCAAAAATAGCTATACAGAGCATCTTGGGAATATTGGCAAAGATACATTAATCCCATGAAATAAATATGCATCACAATAACTACAGAGACAAGTCAGAACTTTCATGCTGGAAAGGATCAAGACAGCCCGTATAATCTCTTTCTTTCTTTCTTTTTTTTTTTAAATATTTTATTGTTTTCTTTGTTGAGAGAAGGTGAGAGAGAGAAGTGGGGAGGGCTCAGAGCAGTCTCCATAGTTGTACATCATTAGTTGTGACATGGCGTCTGCACAGGGCAGGAACTGAACCAGGGCCTCCTGCATGGGAGACAAGAACCTTTGCCACCATCCAGGTGGTCACTAATTGTGCCACAGTTCAGCTAAGGGTTGGCTGGGGCAGGGGCAGGGGCAGGGGCAGGGGCTGGGGCAGCGGCCGGGGCAGGGGCAGGGGCAGGGGCAGGGGCAGGGGCAGGAACTGAGTCCCAGACCTCATGATTGTGAGGCAAGTGCTCACTCACTGAGCTATCCCAGCATCGCCACGTCATTTCTTCTGAGAAGAAAATTGAGGCCCACAGTTCTGCCAACTCTGCCTGCACTGCTTCAAAGGTATTCCCCTTTTTTTCTATCTTCACTGCCACATCAGGTCCCCAAACTTACTCATCTGGGTCTTCAACCTTAAAAAGAGCTCCCAACTGGTCTCCCAACTGGTCTCCCAACTGCCAGGTTTGCCCTTCTCATTCCTTTCCCACAGTCTGAGAAAGCTTCCTCTGTGGGCGCAGGTGAGATCACTACTTTCAAACTGTATAATTTCTCATCTGCCACCTCCAGCAGACCCAGGCCCAGAGGCTGACCTTAATGAGCTTGTCATCGCAGTCATTGGCCCCTATTCTCAAGTTGGGCTTGGCCACTGGGAGGTACACTGACCAAAGATCACAGAGAAGGAAAACAGTCAGGTTGGTTTATTGGTTCCCTGGCTCCTTCCCAGCTGGACGGGGAGATGGCAGTGACTAAGCCTCCCTTGGAAGGCTACTGCTGTTACTGGGTTCCAGAACCAGTTTCTCTCTTAACTCTGCACTGGGAGAGTGGTAAAGGCTCTCCAACTATCGCTAGCCAGGAGGGGCTTCACATCTTTAACCCTGTCCACACTTTCATAAATAGTCCTTTGTCAAATTCTTCTCAACCGCCCCATTTGGGTTGCCTTAATTTCCTTCTAGGGTCCCTGATACAATGACAACACCTGACTTATAGGCCATCTGTGTGAATTAAATGTGAAATGCATGGAAAATGCTTCCTCGCCCACTAGGACTATAGTAATACCCAATACATATTGGCTATTACCATTAACCAAAACAATGTGATCGGGTCACTCGTCTGCAAAAGAGCTTACTGGATCCTCTGGACTTTGTCGTGAAGATCCAAACTCCAAGAAATAACTCCCCTGGCTTTGTTTCTTCTTAGTCCTTTCTATGTTCCAGCCAACTAATTTCAGCCTATATTAAGGTAATATCTGCTGTCATGTTGGTTTCTTTGCATAATATGGTCTCGTATCTTGGAATGCTTTACTCAGCTGTGAACTACTATAGGTCCTTCAAAACTATACACTACTCAAGTCCTGCAGAAGCTTCCCTGACTCGCCCAACCCTCCCTGATCCAGGTAATGAGCCTTCTTCTGTTCTTCAGTTTTCTGCAGCCCTGAGCCTGCATGGAAATTCCAAGCCATTCATTTCCATGCCAGCCCCCACCTGGCCCACACAAGACTGCAGTTTCCCTGAAAATACGACTGTGGTTCATCTGCTTTTCTGTCTCCAGCTCCTGCTGTGGCTCACACTGAGCATATTGTTGGACTGACACATACATGAGAACAGCCCCCTATCATGAACCCAAGACAGTGTTCCCATAGCATGTGGCACGTGTACGTCATCCTGGCCAACAGGAAGAATCACCCAACCCACCTCAGCCAGAGCAACTCTGCTGTTATCTGTTTTATATCTTGGGACTTTGTGTCAGGTTCCAATAGAAAATCTGTGCCTGGATTTTAAAGTGTTTAAAAACCTAATGTGAGTAAAACAGAATCACCTAAAAGCTCATGATCCTTATGTTTTCCTAAGCAGTAAACCCAAAATATACATAAAATACTTTAATCTCTTCATGAGGCCCACACACGTGTTAAGTAAATATACCAAAGGACATACTACCATAAGGTTATGTATGTACAAGCTACTAGGTGTTAGTAACGTGATAGACCTCCATTCCTAACAAATTCCATAATTTCTTAAACTTCATCTAACATAATACTTAAATGAAACCTCAAAAGTTAATCAATCTCCTCTAAATTTATATATTACACCTTGTTCTCGATTCACTTGGTAGTAAGCATGTAAAATTGTTTTATTCATCTGTTTATCTCTCTGTTTATCCCTCCACCTGTATTATAATCCCCATGAGCAAGTATCATTTCTTATGGTTACCCCATTTCTCACCACCACTCCCCACCCCTTCTGCATGCCGACATGACACTGAGTCTTCTGGAAAATGCAGTACCCCTTGACAAGACTAAGTCTGTCTACACCACATTCAGATAGGGGATCACTTTGCCTCTGCCTTATGAGGATCCCACTTATGTACGGCAGCATTCAGAATGTATTAAAACAGCTTAGATCTCAGCTATAAGAGCAGCAGGTGTCTCTAACACAGCATGGCAACTTATCTGCCTCTCAAAAAGTTAACAAACAGAAAGAAGTACACCCAGACCTGAGAGCTTTATTTTTAAACCCTGATGAGAAGTATAAAAACACTAATTTCAAAGCTTCCAGCTGTTCAGTTTTACTGAAGAAAGAGACCTGAATTAACCAACTTAATGGTCATTTCTGTCATATAAATGTAAAACAAGTCCCTACCCACTGTTCTTGGGCAAGCTATGAAATTAACCTGGATTGTGATGTTTCAAAAGAGCAAAAAGTTGAATGTAAACTGGGTGCATGTGTTGTTAGAGCTAATAGGTTTCTGTGGCTCTGTGTGTTTTTGAGGAGGATGTTTGTTGCCTTGTGAAATACAAAGACAAGACATCAATGCTTCCCATAGCTCTTTTTTTTTTTATTTTTATTGTTTTTGACAGAGAGATACAGTCAGAGACAGAGAGAAGGGGGAGGGCCCAGAACAGTCTCCATAGTTGCACATCATTGGTTTTTCCACATAGTCTCATTCCACAGGTGGGCCGGGCTGCACAGGGCAGGAACTGGGCCGGGGTCTTCACCCCGGTGAGAACTGAACTGGGAGCACTCCCCACTTCAGATATGGTTCTGCACAGTCCAGGATTCGATCCTCGGTCCCCGGGGTTGCAAAGTGAGTGCCTAACCCACTGAGCCTTCTTGGCTCCCGGCCCCTGCTCTTTAACAGAGGTTTTCAGGAAAACAGAGAACCAAAGAAAGGGTATGTGGCAAGAGCCATTCTGCACCCTACAAAGGATAGGACCAGTAAAGTCCAACTTTGATGGCATTTAAGTCTAAATCCTTCCGGGAGTGCTGAGAGTGGACTGTTGGTTGTGTTTCAGTATAAATATTAAGTGCTATGATTGCTGACTGAGGCTGCAGGGCTGATTCCCCAGTGCTGCATCCAGGGGGATGTAAGGGAGACTCCAAGATCTGAAGTTAGACTACCAGGGGCCTTAGATTATCACGAGGAAGGAAATTGACCTTTCTGGGGCCTTGGGGCCTGAATTCCAGATAGCATCATTGGGACACACCCACTTTGGGGAGACAGAAGCCAGTCCTAGGCAGAGATGAAAAGGAGGTAGCCTGAGGAAAAGGCTTGTTTGGCCCCTGGGCTGATGGCAAAGAAGCCAGAAGGGCTGTGGCAGCACAAGACACTAGGGACGCACTAGCTGTGCAACAGGCTTTCATGAGAGACAACTTTCTGGTGGCATCAGAGGAAGAGCCCAGTGCAGAAACACGAGGCACCGGTTTCTCACACACCTGGAGCACTTGGGCAAATAACCAGGGCCCATGCTGAGAAGTCCCGATGCCCTGTGGGTGTCACTATAAAGGGAGAAAGCCATAAAGAAATCTAGGGGAAGCATTCGAGGCAGAGGGCACAGAGAATGAGCGTTCCAAGGCAGGAGTGGGCCTGCATGTCACAGGCATGGAGAAGAGGCCCCTGTGCTTTGGTGCAGCGATGCTTCCTGTGCCCTCCCCACATCCCCTCTCTCCCACTTCTAATTCTAATTCCAACCTGTCTTCAAATTTCTCCCTGACCCCCAAGATCAGAAGTCCTTCTTTGTTGTCATGGACCTGCACAAAATTAAGCTAGCCCTCTAATTTGTTCCCCAGGACTTTACCTTGAAGCATCGCAGTCACTGGAGAGTGACACTAACCAATGTAAGAGAGGCCGTGTCTGGTTCTTGAAAGTCCCCAGGACCAGCACAGGCCTAAAATGAGTAATGTGTTCACTCAGTTGACTGGCTGAACTGAACTTGGAATTCACTGCATACGTTTCAAAAGTTTCAGAGAGTGATTGATTAATGGCACCTTTATTCTAGGCTTATCTATTTATATCCACAAAGACTTACGTGCATGGATATTCATTGTGACAGTTTACAGAAAAACAATAAAAATAATCTCAAAGTCCAGCAAGAAAATATTGTAGCTAAATAAATCATGGTATAGCTAAAATCTGAAACCAATGAGACCCATACGTCTATATGTACTAATATGGGACCAATTATAACACAATGTTAAGGGAAGGGGCAAACTGAAGACTAATAATGGAATGTTAAGCACCATTTGCATGAGAAACGATGTGTTGATGCATGCATCTACCTCTGGAAAGAGACATCAGAAACCAGAAAAGGCCAGTGCCTGTGAGGAAGGGCATCAGGAAACAGGAGGGGGAAGGGAATTTAATTTTCACTATACTCCTATTCTCTATTCTTTTAAATGTTCATTACTGTGTGCACATGTTACTTAGTGAAAAATACAACATACTTGTTTTTAAAAGAAAGAAAGAAAAAGGGTCAAGTAAGTCCTCACGCAACCCTGTGTAGTCTTAGCACTCCCTTCTCCACCTCCAACCTAAAATTCCAGGGTGTTTCTTCGTATTTTATCATGTGGGTCCTAAAATAGTCATTGGTTCTAAATGACAGGCTTTCCTGGTGTGACAGGGAAGCTGATGTCTTGCAGCACTGAGTTAATGACTGGGTGGAATAAACAGAAATAAACTATTATTTAAATATTGTCAACACTACAACCAAGTTGTCTTCTAAAACTCAGGTTTGTCTGCATAATAGCCACTTAAGCTACCAAGACCTAGAATAAGTTGGCATGAGCAATTTGAATAATCTGGCAATTTTGAACTTAAAAAAAAAAAAATCTTCCTTGCAGGAAAACTTGCTTGCAAGTATAAAACTTATAATAGATTTCCCTAAGATGAAAGCATCATAATGGTCCAAGCAGCAAGGATTAAAAAATTTTCTTTTTGGGGAAGGCCGGGACGGCTCGGCGGGTTGAGTGCTCGCTTTGAGGCCACGAGGACCGAGGATCGAATCCCGGCTCCGGCCCGGGCAGGACCCACGTGCTGAACTGGGGAGTTCCCACAGTTCGGTTCTCTAAGTGTCTCTGTCTCTGTCTCTCTCTCTATCTGTCAAAAAGTAAAATAGAAATAACTATGCACTGAAGACAAAAAGATAATTTCTGTCTATAAATGTGAAAAGATAAAAAAAATTTAAAAAAAAAAAAAAAAAAAAAAATTTTCTTTTTACAATTCATACAATGAAGGTTTCACTTCTACTTCCAACTTAACCACAGGAAGGCAAGCTGTCTAAATTACCAAGAACTGATGGAAGTAAGGTGGGTAGATTTTGAGAAGTTCAAACTCAGAATCAGCAACCTGACAATCTATTTGTCCTCACTTGTCAGCAAACATCACACATGCTAAGTTTGAGAGGCCCAAGAGCGCTCCTAGAAGACAAGTATGGTTTTAGAAGAGCTATCAGCTATAAAATGGAAATTTGTCTTGTGCTATACTAGACAATTGTCTTATGCTCTAAGAATTAAAGGCAGAAACCTAACTTCTAAAGCATGTGTGCTTTTTAGAATCTGTTAAATATACTTTAAATATTCCCATCTTGTCAGTCCAAATAAAACTTGTCTTTCAAGGATTTACCTTTACCAATAAAACTTTATTTAAAATCTTACAAATGTAGCTAAAGCCATTTTAAATTTAGAAAAAATTTTAAACCTAAAATGGAGTTCCAGAATGAGAAAATGCTTTCTATTATACTAACCATTCTTTTATTGATCTCACTGTTTCCTTCATTAACTATTTCATTAAAGAAGCACACAGGGGGAAATATACTGAAAATAATCTGGAGGTTAAGTAAAATTTAGCACATGGGAATTAACTAACCTTTGAATTTATGACTGTATAATAAAAGCCAAAAGTACAAAAAAAATACCTCATGGGTACTAAATTGCTACAAAATCTACTGCATGGCTTTAAAGATGACACTACGCAAAATGTTAGAAACAAACACAGCATATATTTATAAACCCAAATTTCAAAAGATTTAACCAAAACAAAATAAAACATATATATTTTTTTAAAAAGACATCCTTTACACTATCAACCATTTTCTATAAACCTTTTTGACTTAAAAAATGGCAACTTTACATATTACTTTAAAATCAAAAGGTAAGTCATCTTATATAATTTTTTTTTCTAAAAATAGTTTTTCTCTGCTAATACCCGTTTTTGCAATAGTTGGATCATGCAGTAACAAGTGACTGATAAATAATTGACTTTACCTAGTTCCTATGATAAGCCTATTCTTTACCAATGTGTGAATTAGTAAATTTGGGCTGAGTTTTTATAAGATTACTAAGTTTTAACTTAAAATTGGTTGATAAAGACAATATAAAATGATCAAGTTGGATGTCACAGGAAAGAAAACCTGTCTATGACAAAGGCCATATGTTCAGAGGATAAAACTGCAGTAATAGAGTGCTTGAATCATAGCATAGTCTATAGGTATTCTCCATTCGCCCAGGGGTTGAGGGTGACATTCTTCTTTCACAACAAGTTCACATATCCTCAGGATTTAATGAGACTGTTCAAATTGTTATGAAACACTCACAAAACAAAGGTAGACTAATTATTTTTTGAAAATGCCATTTAGTGCAGCTATAATTACATGAAAAAATACAGTGGGACATAAGTCAATCTGTGAAATTTTTATAGGTTAGTGGTATGATTTACAATTTGCAATTTGCATTTTAGTTTTCTTTTTCAATTAAATTTATTGGGGTGACAAGGTTAACAAAATGATAAAGGTTTCAAGTGTACAATTCTATGGTACCTCATCTGTCTTTTGCATTGTGTGTTCACCACCCAAAGTCAAATGTCTTTCCGTTACATATATTCGTCCCCCTTTACTCCCTTCTAACTCCTCTCCTCCTCTCTTAACCCCAGGTAACCACTAAACTGTTTTCTGTGTCTATGAGTTTTTGCTTGTTTGTCTTGTTCATTTGCTGCTTTAAGTCTGTATCCCACATATGATTAAAATTATATGGTTCTCGACTTCTTCTGTCTGATTTATTTTGCTTAACATGACAATCTCAAGATATATCCATGTTGTCGCAAATGGCAGTATGTCATCTTTTCTTATATCTAAGGACACATCAGTTGTTTCCATGTCTTCTTGGCCATCATGAATAATGCTAAATGTTTCCTGCTTTGGGGGTAGATACCCCAAAGACTGATGGCTGGGTCATATGGTAATTCTATTCTTAATTTTTTGAGGAATCTCCATACTGCCTTCCATAGTGGCTGTACCAGTTTACATTCCCACCAACAGTATATGAGGGATTTTTTTTCCTCCACAAGCTCTCCAGCACTTGTTATTATTTGTCTTATTGATAACAGCCACTCTAAAAAGTTTGAGGTAATAAACAATTTTCTAAAATAATTTTTTAAAGAGCCAAAAACATACAATGGATAAAAGAAAGCCTCTTCAATAAATAGGGCTGTGAAAATTAGAAAGCCACATACAAAAGGAAAAACCACACTGTTAACTGTTACCATATACCAAAATTAACTTAAAACATATCAAAGTCCTAAATATTTAAGACCTGAAACAATTAATTGAATAGAAGAAAACATAGGTACTAAACTAAACGTATGGACCTTGGTCTTAGAGAAGATTTTATAAATTTGACCTCAAAGGCAAGGAAAGTAAAAGCAAAATTAAATTAGTGGGATTATATCAAACTAAAAAGCTTCTGCACAGCAAAAGAAACCATCAACAAGGCAAAGAGGCAACCAACCAAATGCAAGAAGATATTTGCAAACAACACCTCCAAAAGGGCTAATAGCCAAAATACATAAAGAATTCATACAACTCAACTACAATAGCAAAATAAAATTTAAAAATGAGCCAAGGACCTGAACAAACTTCTCTCAAGAAGACATATAAATGGTCAACATATATATATATATATATATATATATATATATATATATATATATATTTTATATATATCTATATCTATATCTATATATATATATATATATATATATATATATTGCTAAACTTCACCAGCTATGAGGGAAATGCAAATCCAACCACAATGAGATACCACCTCGCACCTTTTAAAATTGTATTTTAGTTTTCAATTTGGATACAAACTCCAAACTACTCTCTTTTCTTTTGCCATTATTTCTTTGCCACTATAAAAACAAAACAAAACAAAACAAAACAAAAGAATAAAAAGAACTAGGCACTACAAACTTATTCTAATTGTGCTTCATAAGTTTTCAGAATATCACAGATTAGACAATTTTAGAAATTATGACTTCCAAAAGACAATATTTGATAAGGCAGAGATTGTATATTCTAATCAGTGCTTTATTATTTGGGGTCCCACAATTTCAGACTGACTAAGGTCTAACAAAAGCCTTTTTAAAATAATAGTAAGAAAAATAATATTTACTTGACCGTTCTAGTAAATCAAAGGACATTCTGAGTGAACAAAGTGTTCTGTAACTTGTTTGGGGGATGTTTTTACCACTATCTACATTTATCAAACTCATCAAATTGTAATGGGTAAATTTCATTTTATGCAAAATACAATGCAACAAAAACAATAAAAAATAACATTTGAAGACAAATTCACCTCACTGTTATAAATGGATAATAAAATATTAAAACTGAAAAGTATCAGAAGATCATAATGAGGAGTATCAGTTAGTGATATTGATTTATGTGATTTCTGAATTGTTTTTACAGTTTATGTTATGACTTGTAAAACATGTAACAATGTAGAGTTATGAAAAATTATTCTTAACTATTACTTATAATGCCCTACAAGTTGAGTGACTAAAAATGCTTTAGAGATGCTGGGAGAGCTCAACAGGTTGAGTACTTGCCTCGCAACTGCAAGGTCCGGGAATGGAATCCCAGCCCTGGCCCATTCAAACCCACATGTTGAACTGAAGTGGGGAACTGGTAACGGCCAGGATGACAGTGAAGGTTCTTGCCTCCCATGAAGGAGGCCCCCAATTTGGTTCTGCCCCATGAGGTCCCACATCCACCTGTGTAGAATGAAATTATGTCAAAAAAAACCTAATGAGGTACAACCAATGGAAACTGCTCTGGGCTCTTTCTGTGTCTCTCTGTCTCTCTCTCCTTCTCTTAAAAACAATAAAATTAATCTTTAAAAGATACAGCTTAATTTAGACGCCAGACTTACCATGAGTGCTCATCCATGTACCAGGAGTATTAGTACAGCAGGGAGCAGCAGTTATGTTGTGATGAAGCCTATTCTTTCTGAGGGCACCCAAGATGAAGTTTCAGAATCAAAGGGTTTAAAGAATTACTCAGCTTTCTGTACACATTAAAAATTAAAACAGTATCCATTTAATGAGCTTGAGAAAATCTATTATCTACGAAGAGCATCTGATAACTACGGTGAGTTCAAAGGAAAAAAGAGAAATAGCATTAATATAGGAGATCATCCAGGTTTGCAACAAAAAGTTTTCTCCATATTAAAATTGGAGAAGTATGTTTTATGTATATTGAGATGAAAGGAAGCAAAAGACCCATTCATGTGGAAATACAGTATCATCGCATTTCAATACAAAGTTTGTCACCATTTTATGTAAAACATTTGTCCATTTTCGACTGTATTTCCAGTATGGCACAGAAATTTTCCATTTTACTCTGAATATCACTAATAAGTTGGTAATTGCTTGGTAAAAAATTCACCAAATTAATAAAACCATACAACCTTAAAAGTGTATGTATATGTTTTTTAAAAATAAAGCAAGTTACCTTTAAAAAAAAAAAATACCGGTAGGTCATTATGTAAGTCTACAGAAAAGGCTATACAGCGTGCAAAGAGGGGCTATATTAGTGAAGAAAGATTATAGGTAATGCTTATTTTCTACTTTGTAGCTGTGTATAGTGAATATTTAAAAGCAAAGAATATATATTGTTTGTAGCTATAAAAGTTAATACACAGGAAAAAAAATAGAAACCAAGTTATCAATGATATAATTGCTACACCGTGAAGATACACGAGGTCTGACAATTAAGTTCCCAAACATGCCACTATGCACTTACATTGGCAGCACTGTAGAAATAACTTGGTAAGGTTCATAACCTTGGTAAATCAATGTCTCACAGCTGTGTTCATGTTGACAAGTGGTGGTATCTTGCTGAGTGGTGTTCATTATTGTGTTTTTGTGTGTTGTTACAAGAATGCTGTAGCTTTAATAAGAGCAACAAAAAAAACATTAAATTTCTTGTGAAACTTGACAATAGTGGAGGTAAGATCAGGGACATGTTTGTCCAAGTTGATGGGGACAGTGCCATGAAGAAAACGGCAATGTACAAACAGATTAAATGTTTTTCTGAGGGGAAAGTATCACTGAAGAGAGGTCAGGGCAGCCAATAACGAGCAGAACTGACAAAAACATTGCAACTGTTCATAGATTTGAGCATCAGTATCATCAGCTGATTATGAGAAGCAAGCAGACCACGTAAACATCCATAGAGACACAGTTAGAAAAATCTGAACTGAAAATCTTGGCATGAGAAAGGTGTGTGCAAAAACGGTCCCAAAGGAGCTCACTAATGAATAAGAGTGAGGGAGAATCATTTTGCCAAGAGCTTTTGATGATGCAAGACAATGTTTTGGGCCATGTTTTCACTGGTGATGAAATACAGGTGTACCAATATGACCTTGAAACAAAGCGTCAAAGTGCACAATGGAATTCAGCCAATTCTCCATGACCAAAAAAGTTCCATCAGTCCAAATCAAGAGTCAAAATAATGTTGCTAACCTTTCTGAATATCAGAGAGATTATTCATTATGAATTTGTACCAATAGTACAGTCAACCAAGTTGACTATTTGCAAGTGCTGAAAAGGCTGCATGAAAAAGTTAAGACAAAAACAACTAGAATTTTTGGCCAATAACTCATGGCTCTTGCATCACGACAATGCATCAGCTCACACAGTACTGTCTGTGAGGGAGTTTTTAGCCTGTAAACAAATAACTGTATTAGAACAACTTCCCTACTCAGCTGATCAGACCCCCAATGATTTGTTTTCTTTACTTGAATGTAAAGGAAATATTGATAGGAAGACACTTTGATGACATTCTGGACATCAAAAGTAATCCAACAACAGCTCTAATGGCCACTCCAGAAAAAGAGTTCTAAAATTGCTTTGAAAGGTGAACTAGGCACTCACATTGGTGTATAGCTTTCTAAGCAGAATATTTTAAAGGTGACTATAGGGATATTCAACAATGAGGTATGTAGCACTTTTTCTAGGATTATTTCACAAACTTCACAAACTTAAATGTCAGACTTCATATATGCATGTAATCAAGAAATTGAAGGTATTTTGAAAATTTTTAAACAGCTATTGTGATTAGTTTCATATGATTATAAACAAATCTTTTAAAATGTTTTTCTTTGGCATCTTATTTTTGCTATCTTATTATCAATATTTAGAAAAAATAAATTTATCGAGAGAAACAGAGAAAAAATATATTCTCTTTTGGTGTAATGTATTCCAGATATGCCTTGAATTTACTTTTACTATATTTACTGTCATTCATTTCATTTTATTTTTTGGATAAATTTATTGAGGTGACATTGGTTAATAAAAAATATATAGGTTCCAGCTGCACAATTCTACATTACATCGTCTGTGTTGCATTATGTGTTTACCGCCCAGAGTCAGGTCTTCTCTCACTATATATTTGACATCCCCGGCAAAGGCATTTTTAAGGCAATGACCGTAAACTGTATAAACATATGGAGCTAACAAAACAGACTTGCTTAGGTGAACAGTTCTTAACAGGCACTTAACAATATTTTTTAAAGATTTATTTTTATTGTTTTTGACAGAGAGAGAGACGCACATGGAAAGAAGGGGGAGGGCCCAGAGCAGTCTCCATAGTTGCCGTCATTTGTTTTCTACATAGTTTTATTCCAAAGGTGGGGGCAGAACTGCCCAGGGCAGGAACTGGCCAGGGTACTACCACCAAGGGCAGGAGCTGGGAGCCGAACAAGGAGGCTCACCCTGGTGAGAACTGAACTGAGGGCACACTCCAGTTCAGCATATGGGTACATAGGGGCTGGGCCTGGGATTCGATCCTCAGACTCTGGGACTGCAAGACGAGCGCTCAACCTGTTGAGCCATCCCAGAATCCCCAGCAACATTAATAAATGGAATTTAAAGCTTATGGATCTTTTTATTTTTTTATTCTCAATAGTCACACCTCGGATAAACCTCATTGACTTTGACTATGTATGGTAGTGAACAAACCTTAATTTTTTTTTTTTTCATTTACAGAAAACATAACTGCCCATGGAAATGACTCATCTAAGGCCAAGCAGCTAATTAGTGAAAAGTTTAGAACAAGCACTTAGAATTCTGACTCCTGCCACCATGCATGTCCTTTTTATTAATTTTTATTGCTTTCATTGCTAAATGAGCCTGCCTTTCTGTTGCCATTTCTGCCCTAGGAATGGGCTTCCAGAGAACAGGTTTCCTGGTTTTTACCCCTAGTCTTTGTTGTGAGCCTTGCCTCTACTTCTAGTCCAGGGTCCTCAGGAACTGGACCCAGACTTACTCTCCCAGCTTTAGCCTCCTCAGATCTGTCAATGGGCTGTGTATGGCAAGCCTGGCTCAGTGCCTTGACACAGTTCCAGGGGCCTATCTATGCAGAGATTGGGCCTGGTCCAGGACCTGACTGATGTGTCAGCAGGTTCTAGCTGATAGAAGGCCAAAGAAACCAGTGCTAACACCCTCTGTGCTGCCCCTGGAGCTGGTCGGCACTGGTACCCAGTGCCTTTCCACATACATGTACCTGAAAGTGGAACTTGGTGAAGAAATTAGGGGGCAGGGGTAGGGGAGGGGCGGGGCGCAAGTAGTGGATGAGAACAAGTCTGCCTAGAACAGCCTGCAGGCTAAACAAGAATAAAGCAAGTGGACCATCTGATCAGCAGCTGCTTCAGGGTCATTTTGGAAAGAGGCCGGGAATAATAAGTAATAAAAAACAAAACCAAATAGTTGCCATCTGCTACTGTGGCCACCACCTAATTGACATTTAATCTCTCTAGCTTTGTTGCCCGTATGTCCACCAATATCTCTGCTCGTGGCTAAACTGTAAAGGCGCTGTCCTTTGTCATACTGTTTGTGGAGGGACTGTAGACACTACCAATATGTAAAACTAACTTGCCATTACTTATACTGGGCCCTGTCCCTGTCTTTGTTTCAGAAACCTCATACAATCCTACTCATCCTTTGAAAAGACTTCTTTACAAAGTTTTTTTTTAAGTTTCCCAAGACAAAGTATGGAACCCTTTTGTGGCCTCCCATTCTATATAGAGGTCTTCTATTTTATTTTCTGGAAAAAGAGGCTTATGTGGGGATTAAGTGAGATACTATAAGCAGTGTTCACCTCAGTATCTGATACAAGCACCAATCAATAAGGTTTATGTAACATCACTATTTATCATTATCATCATTATTCCCAATACCCTTGATACATCTTTATGCCATAACATAAGGCTTTACATACTCTTTATGGGAAATTGAATCATATGGCATAATCACCATAATGTAATTGAATAGTACTTTTTAGATCAACAGTGATTGGCAGAGTCTAAGGTGCTTCCCCTGACCCCCTAGCCTCCTGGTATGCAGGCTTTTGTGGAATCGCCTTTCCTTGAGGATAAGGAAGACCTATTATTTGTTTGTAAAAATACAGAATATAACAAAGGTGATGACATATCATTACTATGATTAGGTTTACATAAGACTACTATAACTTCTGTCTGGCTGCATACTCTCTTTATTGCCTTCTTGGTTTGCATGCTTTCATGAAGCAGGTAGCCATGTTGGAGAGGTCCACATGGCAAGAAAGTGAGGGTGGCCTCTGGCCAACAGATAGCTTGAAATGGATGCATTCAGTGCAACAGATTGTGAGTAACTGAATTCTGCCAACAACCATGTGAGTTTGGAAAAACATCCGTAACCTTCAAGTGACACTGTGATTGCAGTCTTGTGAGAGAAGTAGAAGCAAAGGCACTCAGTTAAGCCAGGGGTTCCCAACCTTTTTATACCCGAGGGCGCATTCCAAAATATCTGTAGGGTGGCGGGCACCAGCTATTTCTAAGGATATTTATTATTGAACAAGAATTAAAAAAAACAAAAATAATTTTAAAATAATAAATTTATTGTACAAATTATATACACACAAAGAAACATATATACAAAACGTAATACAAAGTAAATAAAAAACACACGTATAATAAAATCATTTAAAAAATACATAAAAGAAAACATAAAAAAAAACAATCTGTCAGTGTGATCTTTGGCATTGCATTTCATTGGCCAGTGCCTCGTAATTAGGAGTATGACGACAACCCTGTTAGCAAACAATTATTAAGATGCTCATCGGTAAGTCGAGATCTATATCGTGATTTTATTAAATTCATGTTTGAAAACAAAGATTCACATAAATACGTTGACCCGAAAAACGATTTGATTTTATATGCCGTTTTTTTTAAAAATGGGAACTTTTCTTTGTCGACTATGTTCCATAAGTCCTCTGATATTAAGGATTTTAGCAAAATATCATTTTTAAGGTTCAAAATTTGTAACTCTAGTTCTTCTGCTTTCCCCTGAACAAGGTCTGCAATACATGCAGCTAGTTCTATTCCATTTATTTGGCAAGTAAAAGGATTGATACAGAAAGAGACAATTGGCTCGATATTTGTAAACTGCAGAAATCTCTCTTCAAACTGTTTTTGAAGCACTTGCAGGGTCTCAATAAATAATGACACGTTTAATTCATTGTTACCTAGCATTTTCCTCATATGGGAAGTGCACGAGAGACTTGATATGCAGTTGTGATATCAACAAAGTCAATTTCGCTTTAAATGCGTTTACAGAGCTTATCATTTCAGCTCTATTTTTGTGTTTTCCCTGCAACTCCAAATTGAAAGAATCTAATTTTTCCATGGTGTCAGCAAGAAAACCCAAATCCACCAGCCAGCAAGAGTCTGTTAGTTCATCCTAATTTTCATTTTTAACATGTATAAATGTTTTTATTTCTTCAATTAAGTTCACAAATCTTGTAAGAACTTTACCTTTACTGAGCCAACATACTTCAGTATGCAGGATGAGATCGTGTTCTTTATCTTCAGTATCTTCTAACAGGGCTTTGAAAAGTCGGTGTTGCAATAGAGCTGCTCGAATAGAGTTGATTATCTTTGTGACTATTTTCATAACATGTTCAAAGGGCAGTATTTTACAACATAAAGCTTCCTGATGGATAATACAGTGGTAGGACATAAAGTTTGAAAATGGTTCATCTTTCCTGCAAAGGGCAACAAATCCTTTGTTTGACCAACCATTACTGGTGCCCCATCGGTAGTTATCGCAGACAACTTATGGAAAGGCATGTTGATCGACCTGGCGTATGTTCTGAAAGTTTTATAAATATCCTCACCTCTCGTCTGTCCTTTCATTGGTGATATTTGCAACAGCTCCTCTTTTACTGTGAAGTTACTAAATACTATTCTCACCATAACTGCCAACTGTGGTGTCTGATATATCTGTTGACTTGTCAAATTGCAGAGAGAAGCAGTCACATATTTCCAAGTCAGTCTTTAACTGAGTTTGCAAGTCTTTTGAAATTGCATGTATTCTTCTTGTGACTGTGTTACTTGTCAGCTGTAGGTCTTGTATCGCCAACATAATCTCACGCTTGTTAGAATATTCCTCAAACAAACAATCGGCAGCAGTCAGAAATGCTTCTTTTAACAATTCACCATCCTGGAAAGGTTTTTTCTTCTTTGCAAGCATGTGAGAAATTTGAAAAGAAGCAATGGTTGCCTTTTTAGATTTTTCCACATGTCTAGTGAAAAGTCTGTTGAGTAGTTCAACTTCATTTTAGTTGATTTATTTTTTTCTTTCTTACTTCAGATTTAAGTGGATAATTCGTATCAAAAGTGGTATGACTTGTCTGAAAGTGACGTTCAACATGATGTTTTTTCGGCACTGCAATACTGCCACACAACAGGCAAACGCATTTACCTTTTAAATTAATGAAACAATATGATTCCTCCCAGTCTGTGTTAAAATTATAGGTTTGTTTTG
>PVKE010009419.1:0-44948 GCA_004027555.1 Craseonycteris thonglongyai
CCTCCCCCTTCTCTCTGTCTGTTTCTGTCAAAAAACAATAAAAATAAATCTTTAAAAAAAGAAATTCAGTATCTATTCTTTATTAATTAAAAAAAACCAATCTCAGCAAACTACAAATGGAAATTCCCACAACTTGATAAAGACCATTCCTACAACTGACAACTCTATAGCTGACATACTTAATGTTGAGAGACTGAATGCTTTTCCATTAAGACTGGGTAAAAAGCAAGGATGTCTACTCCTTTGACTTCTAGTTAACATTGTACTGGGAGGCCTAATCAGTAGAACAAAGTAAGAAAAACAAATAAAAGGCATACAGATTTCAAAGGAAGAAGTAACATTGTATTTACTCACAGAGATCAAGATCGTGTACATGGAAAGGGTTAAGAAATCTCCAAAAACACTACAAGACCTAATAAGTGAGTTTAGGAAAATTACAGGAAACATGTCAGTGTAGAAAAATCCATTGTTATACGAGCAACAAACAATAAGAAATTAAAAATACTAAATACCATTTACAACAACATTAAAAACAATGTACTTAGGGAAAATTTTAACAAGAAATGTACTAGACTTATACAATGAAAACCACAAAAGACTACCAAAAACATTTAAAGAAGGCTTTGGCATTTGGAGAGATATACTATGTTCAATATTTTTTATCAGTATGAAAATGTCAATTTCAGCCAAATTTACCTATAGATTCAATGCAATGCTGATCAAAACCCTAGAAAACGTTATGTTTAGAAGTTGACAAGTTGATTATAAATTTATATGAATATGCAAAAACTGTAAAATAGGAAATACAATTTTGAAAAGGAAGAACAAAGGTGGGGGAGATACACTACCTGTTTCAGGATTTGCTGTAAACCTATAGTAATCAAGATTATGGTGCTAGTATAGGTATAAACACAGAGATTAACAGAACAGAATTAAAGGTCCAAACACAGACCCACACATAAAAGATCATTTGGTTTTTTTGACAAAGAAGTACCAAGGTAATTCAATAATAAAATAACCTTTTTTCTATAAACGATAATGGAACAATTGTATTTCCTGTTGCAAAAATATAAACCTTGACCCCTTATTTTACACTGTATTCAAAACTTTTCCCTAAATGGATTTAGACCTACATGTAAGAGTAAAATAATAAGATGTCCAAAAGAAAATCTTTGTCACTTTCAGTTAGACAAAGATTATGGGTTTTTTGTTTTGTTTTGTTTTGTTTTGCTTTTTTGTATTGTTTTGTTTTGTTTGTTGTTGTTTTTTAGATAAGATACAAAGATCATGCACTAAAAAGAGAAAAAAACTTAAATTGGACTTCATCAGATTTAATTTTTTTTTCTTAAAATGATACTGTTAAGAAAATCAAATTCAAGCCATGAATTTTTATAAAATATTTGCAAAACATAATCCTGATAAAGGACTTCTATCCAGAAAACATAAAGAATGTTACAACTCATAAACAACTCATGAACAATAAGAAACAGATTTCAACAGATTTCATTTTACCCGAGAAGTTATATGAACAACAAATGAGCACATGAAAAAAATGCTCACCATCCCAAATTATTAGTCATTAAGGAATGCTAGTTAAAACCATGATGATATACTACTATATGTCTATGAGAAGAGTTCCAATTTGAAGACTTACAACACTAAATGTTGGTAAAGTGTGTAGAGCAACTGGAAATATCATAGATTGCTGGAAAGAATGTAAAATATCACACTTATTTTGTCAAAGAACTTGGCAATTTCTTAAGAAGTTGAATATGCACTGACCATTTAATCTAGCAATTTCACTCTTAAGTATTTACCCAAGAGAAAAGAAAACAGATGTTCCCCAAAACATTTCTACATTGATGATCATAGTAGCTTCAAGATAACAAAAATTGGAAGAAAAAGAAAAAGCCAAATGTCCATTAACAAATGGATAAACACATTTGTTATATCTATTCAATAGGCTACTAATGAGCAGTAAATAGAAAGAAACAACTAAAACATGCTAGAAAAGTGATGAATTTCAAAAACATCATGCTGATGTTTTTGGCATACAAGGTATACATTACATTTATATGAAATTCTAAAAAAGACAAGAATACTCTAACTTTAGTAACAAAAGCCAGCTCTGTGTCTGGGAGTGGCTGGCTGGAATGGAGAATATAGAACTTCGTAGAGTAACAGAAATATGCTCTACCTTGATGAGAGTAGTTCCACAGGTGTACTCATCTGTCAAAGTTCAGGAAAATGTATCTTTCAAATAGGCATATTTTTATTGCATGTAAACTATACCTTAAGCAAGTTTTTTGTTTTGTTTTGTTTTGTTTTATTGTTTTTTCAAAGAACTGTACAGAAGGCAACCTTTAGGGAGAATGCTTGGAGCTGTTCTCCCCACCTGCTTTGCTATCTCTCTCTTCCTGGATCCATCCTCCCCCACACCCACACCCACACCCAGCTTTTCCTGCTTTAAGCCACAGCCTTCTTTCATTTGCCAGCTCTCCAAATATTTGGACAGGTCTCTATCAATGGTTTCCTTCACTCACCCACCTGCCACCAACGGGTCCTCTCCTTCAGGTTAAACATTGCCAGTTGTTTAGCTATTCGCATTTGATGTAGTTCCTACTCTTGATAAAAGTGGAGCTGGTGAAACTGTGGCTTGTGCAGGGAGGCAAAATCTGGAAGCGTTGTGAATTCCCCAAATGTAGGGAGGGTATTCAAAGGGCTGGGAAAACAAAACAAAACAAACTAAAATGTAAATGTTTGTAGTACTTGGTGTACAGGGGCCCAAATCATGCAAGACCACAAAAGCCATGGTCAAGATTTTTTTTCTTCCTAATTAGATTTTCGGAGGGAAGTGATGTGATCTACCCCAGGCAGTCTTTCTGCATTGGGCCCAGAGAATTTCCTTCAGTTCTTTGCCTCTGCTGTACACGTCAGGGTTCCCGTATCTCAGCAGCAGCAACAGCCATGACACAATTTCTTATTTCAAATTTTCTGCACTCTGTGAAGCACAGTGACTTTCAAACAGCTTTTATATACTTTTTTATCTCCTGTGTTCTCTTTCCTAGCTCTGCTGGCTCAACTATGTCATTGTCAAACACTTGATCTTCTATGTGTTCTCACCTATAAAATAAGGATAGCAATTGTAGTAGTTTCAAAGTCTTGCTGTGATGGTTAAATGTATTAATATATGTGAAGTGCTTTGAATATTTCCTGGCTTACAGTAAGCACTCTTTAACTATTTTCTGTTATTTACCCAAGGATAAAGAGAAAAATCTTCCAAGTTTCCACACAGAATGAAAAAGTCACAAGTACAGAGGGGTGGGTAAGGAAGGAAGCAGGCTAGCAGTGATATTCTATTTTGCAACATTAAAAGATAGAAAGCAGTAGAATGTATTTTCAAATGAAAAATCCTATGGCCAGTTGCTATACAAGTATATTTCACTCATCAGAATGAAAGATATTATTACATATTTGTAAAATACATTCCCCGCCACTTAGTAAGTATTCTGTAAGGATTTTCTGTTATTATTACATAGGGCCGTAATCTGAGACTTTTAATCTACCATCCTGGATTGTAACTATTTTACACTTGCAGGTTATATACTGCCATCCACATGCACTTCTTCACCTGACCCATCCTCCTCTTTTTTCTTTCCCACTGACATTTAAATTATTCCCAATTCCCACCCTGCATGGCCCCCACCCACCTGTGTGGAAGGAAACCATGTCAAAAACTGATAACGTACAACTATGAAGACTGCTCTGGGCCCTCCCCTTCTTTCTGTCTTTCTCTGTCTCTATCTCTCTCTGTCCCTGTCAAAAACAATAACATAAATCTTTACAATAAAAAGCAATTTATGTCTGTATCTTTTTACATCATACTTTAAGGGAAAATGTAATTTTTATGTTTTTGATTCAAGGGCTTAAATCATCAAAATGTTATTTTTCTAAAAGCTATTTGATGTTCTACTAGATTTTCAATCCTTTACAACTTTTTAATGTCTTTATTTATCCCTCATTCAAGACTTTTGCTCTTTGTGCGTTTTATCAGTCAAATGTGAGCCTTCCATTTAACCCATGCTTATCAAATTGAGCTGTTGCTGGAACAGGCCCACCCTTACCTCCGGTCCTGACACTGTTGCTTTTTCCCTCCTGGAACACTCTTAGATACCATCATGGTTAACTTCTTTATTTCCTTTACCTAAATGTCACTCTTTTGATGAGGTCTACCCTGACCACTCTGTATAAATTACAAAAATGAAATGTAATCTGTGACACACACAAGTAATTATGCAAATTAGCAGGAAAACGATTTAGCCAAGTGAAAGTAGAATCAAAAAAATAACCTTGAAGTTTGGTTCATATTTTTCACATTACAGATCAAGCCTAGAGAGGTTAACTGGCTTCCCTCAGATCAGACAACCAGTTAAATACAGAAATAGTTGTATCTGATAAGCATCTCACTCTCAACGTGCCCCACACTCCTGCTCCTAATCTTGCTCCTCCCACAATCTTCCTTCCTTGTCTTGGTTGATGGCAGCCCCATTGTTCTAGTTGCTCCCACCCCAAACCTTGGAATTAACCTTATCTCTCCTTCTGTTACACTTCCATATCTTATCTGTCAATGAATCCTATTTGCTCTGCCTTCAAAATAGAAGAATCCTATCACTTTCTATCACTTCTATGTCTATCATACCTGTCCAAGCTGCCATTATCTCACTGCTAGATAACTGCAAGTCTCCTAAATGCTTTTCCTGCTTTCCTGATTTTGACCCTAGTAGTCTATTCTCCAGCCGTAGCCAGAGTGATCCCTTTAAACCTAACCCAGTTCATGTCATTTTTGTGCTCTTCAAATCCTATAAAGGAATCTTATTTCACTGAGGTGGTGCCTACAGAACCCTTCACCATGTGGCCTCCCATTTCCTCCAAATTTATCCTACTTTACTGTGTTTGCTGCACTCTAAATACAGTGATCTCCTTACTATTCCCTAAACAAGCCAGGTATGTGTCCCCCATATGGTCTTTCACTGGCTCTCTCCTCTGGCTGCAATACCCTTCCTCCAGACATCCTCACAATTAAGTTCACCTTCTTTGTTCAAAAGACATCTCACTGAGTCTATATCAAGCTTCTTGTTGAAAATTCAAACTTCCCAGTGACACCGGACCTTTCTTACCCTGCTTCATTTTTCTTTATCTTTTGAAACATACCATCTTCTAATATAGCATTATCATTTACTTACTCATTATGTTTATCACTTATTGTCTGTCTCCTCCCAGTTATAATGTAAGTTCCATACAGTCAAGAATCTTTGTCTTTTTTATCATTCTATCCCCAGTGTCTAGGACGTAAGGAAGAGAAAGAGGGGTCTTCAGTTCCTTAGACATAAGGTAACTGGAGTAGCTTGTGTTGCCTACTACAAGTGGACACACATAATTTCATTGGAAAAAAAAAGTCTTAACAAGTTGAAAATAAGACAGACCTTAGGCAAAAACAGGAGTTAGGTAATACTTGTTCTTTATGTCTTCATTTACTGTGCCTATTCTTCATTAGACAAAACTCCAACTCTTTATCTCTTATTCCATTCATCATTTTTATGAGGGAGCTGTTAATTTATCTTAAGTCATAAATGTTCTCACTACAATTTTTGTTTCTCAATGTACTACACTTCTGTCGATTACTTACATTTTAAGAGAATACAACAAAAGAGGGCAGTACTTAGCCTGAGGCAGTGAGTCTTTATTGGTGATATTCCTGTCAATATGGTATGTGGATGGTGAGAGAAGTTTCACTTGCCCAAAATAAGTATCTGCTTACTCTGGTTAAATTAGCCCACTAACATGGATTTGCCAAAATATTTTTTAGGTAAATATAAACTAAACTGAAGAAAAATTATAGAACAAATACAAAATGAAAATTACTACTAGCCCAGATAAGAAAAGACAAATGATTAGAAAGTTATATTCAGTCAGAGGTTTGTGAAATTTAATAAAACATTGTTTAAAATATACTTCTAATATGATAAAAGGTAAACTTACATTACAGAAATGGAAATGTGAATATAGAGGGAAAAGGGGTTGAATCAAAATATAGATGTATAGAGACAAAAACTAAGACTTCGCTGATAAACAACTAAGAATTAAATAGATTTTCCAGATATTTTAGGCAAAACAATCTCACTTTATTTTAGGTGTAAGAATAAAACTGCTATGGAGTAGGTTAAGAAATTAGACTCTTAAGTTCTAAGAATAAACATGACACAATAAGATCCCATTTGTGTAATAAGTTGATTATATGTTATATACTTTTGCATACATAGAAAATTTCTGTAAGCATCCACATGAAATCTATATGGCTCCTTCTGAGGAGAAGATATGGAAGTTTGGGGGGGCATAGATATTATTGTTTGATTGTATTACTTTGAGGATGTATTATTGTATAATAAATGTATTATTGTATAAAAAAACTTGATAATTTAAAAATACTATTTAATAAAAGTTTTGTTGTTGTTGTTTTTAATAAAAGTTTAAGGAAAGATATAAGTAAACCTCCATACTACTTTAAATCATACTTAATAATTATGAATAGCATTTCCTTTTGTAGTTATGTATATAATATTCAATACTGATTTTAAATTTTATCTTTAAATGGAGGACAATATACACCATGTCAAATCGGTAAACGTTAACAATCCTTTGAATGGTAGATGTATTGAACTCATTTCATGTCTTTAATGACTTAAAACCAGGATGATAAAAAGGCAATAGTCCTTTTTTTCATCAAGGCAGGAAACTAGGAAAGCATGTAGTATTAGATACCAAGATCAAGGGAAGAGAGAGAGCCTTAGAAGGGAGTTCTGGATGGGTTCAGTAAAGGCAGGAGTTTCATACCCCATAATACAGGCAATGAGAAGCATTAATTTGTTAAATGCAAATATATAAAATATTCCACAATTTTTGTAACCTGTTTTGCTATTCCTTTATTTTTTGATATGTCCAGACCACTGGTGGATGAAAACACTTGCACAGTTAGTGAGGTTCTACCATCAGATGATACAAGTCTGAAGACAATCCTGTACTAGGGGCGGGAGCTGTACCATTAGGTGGTGGGGAAATCACCTCATTAAAAAGGACCCCCTACCCGTTTTGCTTTTTGCCATTTGGCTTGTGATCTGAGCACTGTTGTAAAGACAATGAACACGTCAGCTTTCCTTTCACACTGCTTCTACCAAGAACTTTATTGAAGGATGCCGCTTGGGGAGAAGGTGTTTAGGGGTTTACCCACTGCTTCTGTTCTCCCTTGGCTAAGGCTGTGATTTTTGAACCTCTCTTGACCTCTGGGACGCCTTGATTGGGAGTCAGAAAGCATTTATTTTCATGGAGTGCTGAAAGAGGACTCTGATTGCAGTAAATCGAGGATGAGGAATGATTATGATTCGAGAGACTGTGGCTCTAAAGCACATTCTTTGGTCTAAGAGCAAAATATGTTCTCTTTAGAGAGAGAAAAAAATAATCAAAATTTTAGCTTGGCCTTCTACATGGAAAAAGTGTGTTATAACAAAACGGATTTACTACATGCCTTATTTATTTATTTATTTATTTATTTATTTATTTATTTATTTATTTATTTATTTTAACATTCTCTATTGGGCTCACTTCACACTTTTTCTTTGCTTAACTATTACTGGAATGCCCTCCTTGCCCTCTCTGCCTGCTTACTGTTCGTTACTACCAATTCTGCTTCTGGGAATAGTTCACCAAATTTCCTTTGGAAAACCTCCTCCCCTATTGTTTGTCACTGGTTTTGGCGGGATTGACTAAATTCTGAGCTCTAGATGTGGGCCAGATTGGTTTAAAGCAATCACTGTTCCTCTCTGCCTGGGGCTCTTTGATTGGTTTGAGGACTGAAACATAATCTAATCAGAGCCAATAGCTACTAGGGTACATTTACTAGGGATAAATATCTGAAAAATAGAGACTTCATACAACTCAATAGCAAAAAACAAAACAAAATAAACAAGCTGATTAAAAAATGGATGAATGAACTGCAGGGATATTTTCCCAAAAAATATATAGAGATGGGCAACCGGTACATGAATAGGTGCTCAACATCACTAACCATCAGGGAAATACAAGTCAAAACCATAATGAGATACCTTACATTAGTTAGAATGGTTATTGTCAAAAAAACAAGATGTAAGTGTCAGTGAGGATGTGGAGAAAAGGGTACCCTTGTGCACTGTTGGTGGGAGTGTAATGGTACAGCCACTGTGGAAAACAATAATATGGAGCTTTCTCAAAAATTAAAAATAGAACTACCATACGAGCCCTCAAGCCCACTTTGGGGTATATGTCCAAAGCAAACAAAATCAGTATCTCAAAGATATATTTGCACTCGCATGTTCATTGCAGTATTATTCACAATAATCAAGATACAGAAACAGTATGTGTGACTATATCTATATCTGTCTATGTCTATACCTATATGTATCCAGAAAAAAACACTTGAATTTGTTTTAGGAAAACAATATTTTGCACACATATTGTGAAAAGACCCAGGCATAGTACAGAGGTCTTAACCTCTTAGGAAGACAAAATTTCCATAGGAGTAAATAAGGTATGAGGGCAGGCAAGAGTGGTTAAAAATGACTATGAAGAGAGTCAGATACAACCTATTTTCCCCTGTGATTGTGTGGTTCAGTGTGATGAACAGATTGATAGCTTTTAAAATAACTTTGCCTCAAATTTGCCTCCAAAAGGAGAAAAATGACTAGTGGTAGTCCTTGGTCTTGTCTTGTTTTGTGTTTTTATCAGTTCCTTAGATGGCAGCATGGAAAGTATGCTTGTCATACTTATCAATGTCACAAAGCTGGGAAAGGTTGTTTGATGATAAATTCACTGTCCAGATAGTTTTAGGTAGGCTGAAATATGAGAATAAAACTTACAAATACAATTGAATAAAATTGAATATTTAAACAGTTAACATTAATTAAAGTCAGTTATGGTGAAATCAAGTGCATTTCTAATATATGTCCAAAGTAACAATTTTCCATGGAAGAAGCATGAGTTAATAGGATGAGGAAGCTGCCTAAAAATTAATACAATATTAAACTGTAATGACACAAACATTTTGTCCGAATTGAAGCAACAACTCTGTGATTGTGTTTTGATAATGCCCATAATATTATGAACAGAATCTGAATACCAAACTTTGAGAAATATGGAACAAGTAGGCCCCCAAAAGTAGTAGAAGAAAAGGATGGAAAGAGATCTGAAATCCATGTGAGGAGATGTAGTGTTCTACATGTCAGAGACTTTTTCCAGGGAAATAAAATTTTTAGGGAGCATATGACAGGTATGGCCAATGCACTGGAAGGTAAATCATGTGGAAGGCGACTGTTTCTAATTTGTCTACCTCCAGAGGGCAGAAATGGGACCAGTGGGGGAAAGATGTAGGAGGTGGGTTTCAGAAGACTTGGTTTAGATATAGAGTTGTGGATAAAAGGCTGTCTTGGCAAGAAGCATTTTTGTCTTTTCCTGGTTGTCTTCAGGCTCTGGTTGGGTGCTTAGCTGTCATGGACATGGGAGCAAAGATTCTGTTTGGGGTGGGTGGGGACAAAGGGGAGGAATAGACTGAAAACCGTTAGTTTCCTATCAACCCTGTGATTTTATGAGCCCTGACAGTCATTCACTTTCTATCTGAATAGTTCTGATAACAGTGGGGGAGATAGTGCCTTAAAAATATATCTATTGAGTTACAATTTACACTTGTCTTGCTTTGAGCAATAGAAAAGAATAGCTTTGACTAGTTAAAATTGTAGTGAAGAAATGTCTTTAACTGAAGTTGCAATATCGCTCTTAGATTGTATTATTGACTGAGTTGGCTGTCCTTTACTCTAGTTAATACTTCAGTAAATTCTGAACACTCTTTAAAACAGGATTAATTGGTTTTTTGTCAATGTTCATATTGAAACTGGTATCAGATCTGGCTTAGGACACTGGAACAAAAATAGATGCAAAGAGTTAAATATTCCCTATCTAAGGGCAAAATTGGGTTTCAAGATTAGAGGCAGGACTGAGCCTGCCTGAGAATCTAGCAACCCCAGCTAATGGTAGAGAAAGAATACTGAGATCGATAACCTGGCCAGGTCTTTTAGATATGATATGTTACCAGCCATAGAGGCCTTTGAGAAAAATGTTCAAATGTAAAACTTTTAGACTTATAGAAGTGTTCAGAGGTTTAAGGGTGTGAGACTTTTTCAATGCTCGTTTCATAACTCATGTTTTCCTATGCACTAAAGTTGCATTTCTTTAGTTATAAAGTTATTTGAGATCAGCTGGTATGACTGAAATGTGTTGTTTTTTTTTTGTTTTTTGGTACAGCTCAGCCTACATTGCATGGCAATGGGTTTATACATCTAAACTCTTAGCTATATTTTATTTTGTTACAGGCCTTAACTTCCAGGCATCATTGTTTGAATGTTAATTTTTGTATTTGAACAAATGCAAAGGTGCTTTTGGAGCAAAGTTTGTGTTATGTAGTTCCATAATTTTGGACTTAGGGTGGCAGTTGACTTCGTTTGTCAACACCAGAGAGTACTACTCATTGCCTTGGGTTGCGGACCCTCTTCCCATTTCCAGAAACATTACTCTTTCTAAGACTTCATCCTCTTCCAAGTAGTTTCAGAGCAGGCTTCTCTGATATGAGCCTGTTCTAGACCAAGCTGCCAGAATAATCAACCTTATAACCTATTTCAATCACTACATGTTTCTATAACACCCCAGGTTTTCTCATTGCATTAATTTAAAATTCCTCAACACGTAATTGAGAGCCCTCTCAAAAGTTTCATCTTTTTCCATGAAGTTTCCAATTTTCTGTCCTATTAATGCCCTACAGCAGGGGTGTCAAACTGGCAGCCCGCAGGCCGCATGCGGCCCCTGAGGTAATTTTTTGTGGCCCATGATGCTCTGAAATAAAATGAAAATAGAAAAAATTGTTATGAAGAAAATAGCGCTTAGGGGAGATCGAGGCAATACCATACACACAATTCCCTCATCAAACCTTTAACTACTGAAGACGAGTATATACGTGGCCCAGTGCCTTTCCTGGGGGCCTGTGGGTGTGTATAAACTCGCTGACTCAGTTCTGGCCACGTTTGTAAATGTGATGTGGCCCGAGTGAATCTTGCCTGTTGCACCAAATGGCCCGTGTTTTTTAAATTTTAATTTTTAAATTTTAATTTTTATTGTTTTTGATAGAGAGAGAGAGAGAGAGAGAAAGAGAGAGAGATACAGAGACAGAGATAGAGAGAAGGGGGAGGGCCCAGAACAGTCTCCACAGCTGCACATCATTGGTTTTCCACATAGTTTCATTCCACAGGTGGGCGTGGGGCTGCACAGGGCAGGAACTGGGTCGGGGTCTCGTCCTGGTGAGAACCGAACTGGGGGCACTCCCCAGTTCAGCATATGGGTCCACACAGGCCGGGGCCGGGGCTGGGATTCGATCCTTGGTCCCCAGGGCTGCAAAGTGAGCGCTTAACCCACTGAGACATCCTGGCTTCCCCTTTTTTAAATTTTTAAATTTTTATTGTTTTTGATATCGTGTTTTAATTGAGTTTGACAGCCCTGCCCTACAGAAAAAATATCTTGAACTCATTCACTTATTCATTCATTACCTCAAGAAAGAACTAGTAGTTATTTATTGAGAATCAGGTATTGGAGATTTTTAATCCTCACAATGGTAGCAGTGTCAACCCATGGTTGGTGCCACTTCAATGTCAAGAGGAATTCCCAATTTGGGGTGCAGTGAAGAAAGGGAGTTCACAAAGCTCAACTGTGATCCAGCATTGCTATGAGAACAGCTCAATAGCGTTACAGTTCAATTAAAAGACAGTACAACTGTGAGGTGGGGAGGCTGTAGGGCAGTGAGGAGTTGGGGCCCCTCTCCTGTTAGACTGACCACTCTGCTTAGTAAGGTATCCTCTGTGTTTCAGTCTCAGCCAGGGAAATACAGTCCTTGGTAGAAACGGAAAGTATACTCTGAGCTAGAGGGGAGCTGACTTATGTAGACAGAAGTCCCTGTCCCTGATTTCTGATTGGCCTGTCTTCATGCAAATGTAGACTCTAAATCCTCCAAGTTTGGTTGGTGAGAATGGAACTACTCTGACCAATTTAATTGGTAGGTTGAGACGTTAATGAGGATATTACTGAACAACTATGATTGGATGAGGGAAGGCCTCGGCCTATTGGTTGAAATACAGTTCCAGACACTCCTTTATAAGGTCTGGCTCAGGTGTCAAGAACACAGTGCAGGCTTCTGCCTGAAGCTTGGTTGCTGAAAGTCTTGTTTACAATTTGAGTTCAGTTAGCCACCAGGAGGCCTTCCTTTAGTAGGTTTAGTGGGTATCTTCTTTCTCAGATTCCATTAGGAAGGCAATATTGCCATTTATTAAATAAGAACATCCAGGGTCAGAAAACTTCAATAACTTGCCCAACATCACTGGCTTTTGTCTGTCTATAATTTCCATATTCTTTCTAGTACACCATACTTCTTCTCATTTCTATTCTGTGCCAAAATTGCGGTGAGGTGTTAGGATAAGAAGATGAACACCACTGAGATCATGTATATGAACATTAACTTTTTTTAATTTTAAGGCATTTTGTGTACATTGATACTTCTTAATTAGAACACACTCAGTTTAGGGAAAGAAGTAAGCAGAAATAACTTTTTCTTCTGAATTTCTTTGGCCTACTTATACCTCCTTTGCCAAGCCTGTCTGCCAGTACCTGAATTTAACCTTCTACCCTTTGAAGTTCATTCATTTTACTAGTCATTCAGATTCTTTTTTTTTTTAAGATTTATTTTTATTGTTTTTGACAGAGAGAGAGAGAGACAGAGAGAAGGGGGAGGGCCCAGAACAGTCTCCATAGTTGTACATCATTGGTTTTTCACATAGTTTCATTCCACAGGTGGGCGCGGGGCTGCACAGGGCAGGAACTGGGCCAGGGTCTCACCCTGGTGAGAACTGAACTGGGGGCACTCCCCAGTTCAGCATATGGGTCCACATGGGCCGGGGCGGAGATTCGATCCTCAGTCTCCAGGGCTGCAAAGTGAGCACTTAACTCACTGAGCCCTCCCGGCTTCCCCAGATTCTTATACATACTTTACAACTATTTTATTAAACAAACATTTATA
Organism: Craseonycteris thonglongyai; assembly: GCA_004027555.1. Taxonomy (NCBI): domain Eukaryota; kingdom Metazoa; phylum Chordata; class Mammalia; order Chiroptera; family Craseonycteridae; genus Craseonycteris; species Craseonycteris thonglongyai. The sequence goes on from PVKE010009419.1 coordinate 13,196, forward strand.
AGGGGTACTATATTCACACCACACTAGATTGTTGATGCTGGGGATACAAAAACAAACAAAACAGTCAAATAAAAGAGAGAAACAACAACCTCAGAGCAATGTGAGAAGAACTAAAAAGAATTTTGTGATCGTAGGTAAAAGAGCTATGAGACTGTGGGAAGGGATGGAGTGATTTTAGCTGTAGTTCAAAGATGAGTAAATGATCGTAAGGGTTGAGGAAGAAGTATGCTCCAGGCAGAGTGTAAGCATGTACAAAGGGACAGGGACGTGCTTTGAAGTCATGGGAGGGCATGACTCAGGGGAAGCCGGAGAAGCTGAGGCTGGAGCTGGGAAACCACTGCTTTTTATGTTTTTCCTTCTCATGTACAACTATGACTTGGGTTGGAACCATGTTTTGGAAAAATGGCTTGAAGAGCCCCTTTGGGTACATCTGGGAAAAGAATCCAGTTAGGAGGGAGGGTTCCATTTACCTGGATTCATTATTATCTACCACATCTCCAAAAAAGAATTGCAAATTCCACAAGGAAAAAATATATTTCTCGGTATTCTTTCATGTTCTTGGGGGCTTTAATACGGTACCATGTACAATAACTTTATCTGATAAATTGTAATTTTTTAGGTCAATGAAAGTAATTTGTTGCCTCTGGTCACCACTGAGAACTGCTTTGTAGCCTAATAATTGAGGTTGAATGTTAATTATTCAGAACACCTGGGAAAGTAGGAGGAAAAAGCCTTCTCAGACAACTTTTACTCTCTTGTCTCCTGGAAGATTTGAGGGATGGGATGGGATGCAGTCAGTTAACCATTTTGAGACTGCATAATAGAATACATTTCACTTAATATAAAGTCAATAATTATCTAATGAATCCTATTGTGTGCTATGTTTGACAGATTCAAAGATACAGATATGGGAATGCTGGGATGGCTCAGCGGGTTGAGCACTCACTTCAGATCTTGGGGTCCGAGGATCGAATCCCGGCATCAGCCAGTGCGGACCCATATACTGAACTGGGGTGTGCATCCCACGCGGGAGGCCCCCAGTTCAATTCTTCCCAGAGCCCATGAGAACTGATGATGCACAACTACGGAGACTTCTGTGGGCCCCTCCCCTCTTTTGTCTGCCTCTGTCAAAAAACAAAAACAAAAACAAAAAAACACCACAATAAAAATAAACCTTAAAAATAAAAAGATACAGATATGAGCAAGAAACAATCTGCCTTTGTAAATGCACACTGGCTACTGGAAGGGGGAAATAGACATTTTAACTTTGATATAATAAACTCTGTTCACGCTGTGTTAGCCCTGTGAACCAAGTGTTGTGGGAAATAGAGAATGGAGTGACAAAATAGCTCACAAGGCTGTGAAGATTTAAAAATAGTTTTATCGCTTCTCAGCCCTTGGTTAAGATCAAGTATAAAAATAGTTGATATACGTGTAAAGTCAGAGTCTTCGCTCTAATTATTACTTAGTCAAAACACTGCATTTATATCGGTATTTGGAGATCTTTTGCAAAACGTGCAGCCCTCCCTCGCCTTTCAGGAGTTGCTAGTTCCCCTAAGAGCAAGGCTTCTTTAGTGTGGCTGAATCCAAACGAGTTTCTGGTGAGTTATATAGGCCTGGGGGGCAAGGCGGCTCTCACCGCTCCAGCGAATCTAAGCTTGTGAAGGCGGTTATATTCGGTAGTTTACGGCAGTGGGCGGGCCCGAAAGCCCCATGTGGTCCCGACATCATTGACATGGCGGAATCCCCCATCAAACCCTCCTGGTAGTTATTTGAGCGGCGGCGGCGGCGGCCGGAGGAGGAGGAGGAGAGCGGCGGCGGCGGCGGGAGCAGCAGAGGTGGCAGCAGGGATCTTCGGGGCTGCCGGCAGGGAAGGCGTGGGCGACCCGGTGTGTGGCTCGCCCGGAGCCCCGCTTTTCAGCCCGAGAGAAGGTAAGGCGTGCAGGAGCGGGACATTGGAGGAGATCTGCCTGGACCCCGCGCTTCGGCAGCCGGGTCCCGGCGCGCTGGAAAGCCCCGGCCGGACGCCGACTCCGCCAGAGTGCATTCCTGCCCCGGACTGCTCCGGGCGCGCCGGGCTTCCCGGGGAAAACTTGGCGCCAGCGTGCTGGGGCGCCCCGCGCCCGCCCGGGTTCCCCGGGATCGCGCCCGGGAGGGGGCGGCCTCCGCTTGGGGGCCGCGTCTGGCTGGGCTCTGGTCCCCCCGCCTGTCCCCTGGGCTAACCAGGGCTTGGAGGAGGGAAAGAAACGGGTAGGTCCTTCTTGATGAAAAAAAACCTGGGCAGTGGCTCCCCACCCCCCCACACCCTGCCGGGTTCTCCCAGCAAATTGTCCTAGGAATCCGCTCCCCCGCCCGGCATCTCCGCGGCAGGAACGCTGCCCGGGAGGGGGAGGGCGCGGGGAGAGGCCGAGGAATCTTCGACGTGTCACTTTCTGAGGCTGTAGATTTCCATATGGTCGGGGGGGGGGGGGCGTGCGAACTGGGCTGGAAGTTAGGGCCACCTCTACGCGCCCCGCGAGGGCGGGCGGGACTTGGGGCCGGCAGATGCTCGCAGGGAGGGTCGCGAGCCCGCGCCGGCCCCCCGCCCGGGCCTCCGGGACACTCCCCGCCCCGCCGCTGGCCACCTCCGGGCGCGCCACGTCCTCCCTCCCCGTCCTGCCCCCCGGACTCCCCCCGAGCTGGGGGCGGTAACCGGCAGACGCGGCGGGACTCGGCGAGCCAGGCGGCTGGAAGCTCGGGCAGGGCAACGGGGCGCGGCGGGCAGGAGCGGGCGATCCGGTGTGCGGGCCAGCGTAGCTCCGGTCAGTCGGTCACCCCGAGGGGCGCCCCGGGCGGGGGTGGGGCGGGCGGGAGGAACCGTGCCCCGAGGTGGCAGGGAGGGGCTGTGCGGACCGGCTGGTGCCCGCGGCTGGGGGGCGGCCGGCGTGGGAAGGGCCTGTCACTCTGGGCAGAAAGTGGGGGCCCTCCGGCTGTGCCCACGAACTTCTTCAAAGGTCCGGTCCCGGCGCCCCGTGGGAGCCCGAGTACCCTGGCCCGGTGTCCCGGGAGACGGGGCTGGGTTGTCCAGCAGCGCCGTTGGCGGGGAGGCTTCCAGGAGTGCGCGGATGGAGTTGGAGCTTTTCGAATCTCAGCTCCTATTCTGCCATGCTGACGAGCAGAAGCAATGGTATTTTATCCAGGACAGTGCCGTTTGCGGACTTCCTTAAAAGTTACTTTTTATTTTCTTTTTCTCTTCAGCCCAGCATTTTCTTGAAACAAAATTTGGAACATGGCCAGGATGGGCTGCCGCTGGGGCCCCAAATCCACACGTTTATCTCTCCATCCCTGTTGGTTTCTAGTCTCCCTCCCGCCTCTTCCACCCAAGCTTAATCATTTTTTGGAAAGCACTACGTCTTTGTTGGGTGGGCACCCTCTGATTGCTTGTCTGTTTATTTTTTAAAGTGCAGTTAATTTGCTTTGAATTTCCTCCAATTTCCAGGCCCTGCTAGAGAAAGCAAGGGGAGAGGGAATAAGCCACCTTTTTTTTTTTTTTTAAATGTGGAGAGAGGTGGGGCATTGAGAAAGGGGAGGCACAGTGGTTATGGGCAAAGAGTCAGAGGGAGCAGACAGACCCGGAAGAAAAGGAATCTGCTCTGGAATAACACTTTTTTTTTTTTTTTTTTTTTTTGAGGCTTCAGGCCTCGGGCTAAAGAACACTGTTCTGAATTCTACTGCCTGAGTGGCTCTTCCACATTCAAGTTAAAGCTGGGACTCTGGGTCAGCTTCGTGGGAAGGGGCCTGCAGCCCACTGCAGCCGGTGCCCTGGTTCTGTGCCTCGTGTGAGGGCCCTTGGTGTCCCCCTCTCATTGTAGGTGGACCCCGTGGACCCAGCGTTCAGTAACTTTTCTGGCTCTTTGGGAACAGCTGTTAGCGGGGTAACAGTCTTTGGACATGTTTCTGGCTCTGCAAAGAGATTTCACCAGGAGGGTATAATTCTCACTTTGTTTAGAGCAGCGGTGTCCAACCTTTTGGCTTCCCTAGGCCACATTTGAAGAATTGGCTTGGGCCACACGTAAAATACACTAACAGTAGCTGCTGAGCTAAAAAAAAAACCAAAAAAAAAACGATTGCAGAAAAAAATCTTCATGTTTTAAGAATTTGTGTTGGGCCTCCTTCAAAGCCATCCTGGGTCCCAGGTTGGATGTACCTGGTTTAGAGGGTCCACCCACAAGCTTGCTAAGGAGTCATAGCTGGTTACAAAAAAGTCATTACAAATTGTACATAAACTTGCATGCTCTTCTAAAGTGTTTTGGTTTAAAAATGCTTCTAAGAAAAAAACTCCACTGTAAAGATAGTGTTCATTTAAGAGATGTTAAAACTGCAAGATATCATCATGAAATAGGGGGTTGTAGCTTCCAATTACAGTATATACAATTTCAGAAAGATATTCCGGTAACCGTTTAAGACAGACTTTATAAATAGCTCACATCAGACCATGGCTATATTGCAGAGCCAGCCTTCTGGGGTTTTGGGAAGAATGCTTGGGATCTGTTAGGAAGCTCTAGGATCCTAGGTACTAGTTTACTCAGTAGGAGTTTGTGCCCCTTTTGCTTAACACTTCAATTAACATAGTGAGATTTAATAGCATCCTTAGACTTTAACCAGAAGAACTTCCCAAAGTTTTCAGTTTTAGGAAAATGAGGCCCAGGGAGGGGAAGTGACTTGTTCAGGGTTACCATCATAGATTAAAGTTCAATATAGGAATGTGTTAATAGCTACTTGTTTTCGGGTATCTAATGGGTACTAAGCACTTTGTTTTGTGCTTTACATATATTATCTCATTAAAATTCTAATAGTAGCCTTTCAATTGAGGTGATGTTATGGACATTTTACAGATAAGAACATTGAGGTTTACATCAATTAAATGACTTGGTGGTTGAGGGTCCAGGTGGGGATGGGCCTTGCTGGGATAGCCGGCCTCGGTGTCCCCCAACCTCCGCCCGCCTTGTGCAGTATTTATTGCTAAGTTATTGTCCAAAAGGGGTGGCACTGGGCCGGGCCCCGGGTGTTTATTGCTGTACAATAGTGTATGTTTGTGATATATAAGGTTTTCTTTATTTTGTATATGATCAATAAACACCTTTTAAAAAGAAAAAAAAAATTGTGTGAGATTACATAGCTTACCAATAGCATAATAAAATTTCTTTGATGATGGATTTTATCTCTGTGCTGCCCAATATGGCAGCCACCATTATTGTACATGTGCAGATTCATGTACCAGTTGTAGGTTTGAAATGTACTAGTGGGACTGAGGAACTGCGTTTTAAATTTTTACTTTTAATTGTTATAAACTGCTATTTGTGGCTAGTGGCCACTATATTTAGAGATCGCAGTGTACAACTTTTTGACTCCCAAATCTGTTAACTTTTCACCGGGACGTATTGCTTTACAGATCTCCTAGTTTGTTTTTATTTTTTCCACACCACCAGGTGTGAAAAAAATGAAGCTTTACATTCAGCTCATAAATGGAATTTAAACGCTGATTAGCTATACCTGAGTTTTGCTTTCACACATTGAGTGGCTAAAGTAAGTGTGTGTGTGTGTGTGTGTGTATGTATAAAATACTTGCATGTCATAGTTAAAACTGATGGACCAAAACTTTAAATGACATTTTCATGTTTGAGTGAAATAATTGTTTATAGGAATTGCTGGGAAGGCAATCAGCATGTTGGTTTTTTAGGGTACTGAAGGAGTAAAAATAGAAGGCAACATGAAAAGTCACCAAATGGGAGTTGAAGAAAATGACCCCCTAATACTCACATTTACTTATTCATTGGATGATTCTTTTCAGGTGACTTAATAAATGTCAGGTAAATAATATAGCCACACTACCATTCAGTTTTCCTCATGTAGCTGCACAATTAATCTGAAGAATTAAATTGCTTTACTATCAAGGAATAAAACTCATGATTAAAACAGCAACAAAGAAGATTCTTTTGGGGGCAAATAATCAAATAGTTTTCTGAATATTGGATTTAATTTAAATTTGTTGCATTTTAGAATTTTTTAGGTAGAAGGAATTTCAAAACTTTATAATTTTGTAAGAAATACCGAAAATTCTGCATCATGTTAAAGTAAGCATTCATTTATCATTCATTTATCTATTCGTAAATATTCAAACTCAATACCTTTTTCTTTTCTTTTTTTCCCTGCATACTACTTTCATGAAAAGACAAATGATTATGTATACCGTATTTTTCGCTCCATAAGACGCACTTTCCCCCCAAAAAAAGTGGAAGGAAAAGTGTGCGTGTTTTATGGAGCGAATACTGCAAAGAAGAGTCACGTTGGGCACCTTAATGATGCCGTGGGGAAGCCTGTAGCCAGATCAGAAAGCAGGGACTGCATGGAAGGAGAGCAGGTCCAGGCAGGTCAGGTGCGTCTTATGGAGCGAAAAATACGGTAAATCTTTTTTTGATTAGGATTTTTAAAGTGATAACTTCCAGGTTCAGTATCAATGTATCTGAATCTGCTTTACCTTCCATAGTTATTGTACTGCCCAGGGATAATTGCAGTTCATAATTCCCACCCACATAGCATTATATGATCCTGAAGACCTACCCTAGTAAATCAGCTTTAAATGTTAAGTATTATTTTAGGGTTATGTGAATTGCCTGGCTTCCAGCTCTTTGAAATTTGTAAATTCAGCTTCGGTTAGGGTAGGCTTCAAGTCACTAAGACGTTCAGATAGCTGAAACAGCTTGTTCATACCCATTCCTGACTATTGGGAGCATAGTTATTTTCAAGGAAGGATAAGAACCATGTTATAAATAGCATTATAGTGTTCTCGTGAGTGTGACAAATATGGGAACCATGATTTAACTCATGATATATGGTTCCATTTGTGGGACATCAAGGTGCTTACTACAAATGAGAGGTAGTGAATTTTAAAAGATGTTGAAATGATAGACAAAGATGAGAAATCTTGTTAATTGTTTTTTAAAAATTTATTTTTATTGTTTTTGACAACTTTTTTAAAGATTTATTTTTATTGTTTTTGACAGAGAGAGAGAGAGACATATGGAGGCAAAGAGAAGAGGGAGGGCCCAGAACATTCTCCATAGTTGTACATCATTGTTTTTTCCACATCGTTTCATTCCACAGGTGTGCGCGGGGCTGCACAGGGCAGGAACTGGGCCGGGGTCTCTCCACAGTGAGAAATGAACTGGGAGCACTCCCCAGTTCAGTATATGGGTCCACATGGGCCCGGGCTGGGATTTGATCCTCGGTCCCTCCGGGCTGCAAAGTGAGTGCTTAACGCACTGAGCCATCCTGGCTTCCCCCTTAATATACTTTTTAGCTGTGTGTCCTTGTTAAACTTTTTTTTTTTTAAATATGTATTTTTTGTATTTATTTATTTTTGACAGGGAGAGAGAGAGATACAGAGACAGAGAGAGACAGAACTGAACTGGGGAAGCTGCCAGTTCAGCATATGGTTCTACACGGGCTGGGGCCGGGATTCGATCCCTGGTCCCCGGTGCTGCAAAGTGAGCGCCCAACCCACTGAGCCATCCCGGCTTCCCCCCTTGTTAAACTTTTGAACCACTCTTGATCTAGGACTAGGTCAAGACTCATTTTAATATAAGGAGAAAACATCTCACACATACAATTTTTCAAATGGTTGTCACAAGGGATTAATGAGTTAGTGTATTGAAAAGTGTTTGGCAAAGCCTTATACAAACTCCATATTTCATTATATTCCAAAGTTTAAAACTGAGCTGTTCCTACACTATTACTTTGAGTGTTTTTAAAGACCTCCAGATTGTTTGTACAGTTTGAAAAGTGATTTATTTTTTTCCTTTCTGATGAGTAAATAAAGTTGCAAGCTTAAGATTGTTGTGTTTCATTTTTACCCCACTCCTAATGGAAAAGTTGATTTGCGGCCTCTCAAAAGTTCTGTGCATAAGTCCCAGCTTCACCTTTTGGGAAGTTTTACCTTAGATATGACCTGTAGCTGGCTAGCAGTGCTTAAATAAACAGGATAGTCTCCCTGACTCGGTCATTTTTGAGGTGGAGGGCAAAAAGTACAGCCTCTTAGAGGAAATGCCAGTATTGAATGATAGAGGCTTTGGCTTTAGTCCTTATATATAATCTTAGTAAGCCTATTATTTGAGCTTTCAATAATTATAGCTGAGAATGGAGGAAAAGAATCATTTTCAGTGTAGGGGAATCTTAGCCGCCTACCTGTTTCCACTTTAGACACCACAATTGCCTTTCTTCACATTAATGAAGTTAATCCATTAAATGAGTTTTTTTGTGCTAAGACATTATTCTCAAGTAAACCTTAATTCTCATACTTAACAGCTGCTGGGAATGTACTTAGGTGGTTGAGAAGGTTTATTCTTTATTTTACTCTGAATGCTTTGATTATAGGAAAGTATAAGCATATCTATATATGCTTTGCCTTAAACTATTTAGTACAGTAAGATACTGTGTACTTTAAAAAAAGGTGGAGAATGCTTGAATCATTGTGGCTAGACAGAGGCAGGCTCCTGCAGACACCACGCACAGGCTGATGTAGGAGGATGACTTGATGGTTGGCAGGTAAGTTCTTTGCAATAGGAGTCCAGTTCCTTGTCACAAGCTTATCCGGAGGGGAGTTGGTTATGGTGCAGGTTTAAGTGTGGAGGATAAGCCTTTGGTGACCAAAGGTATGTGGAGTGGGGGCAGGGATAGGGGGTTTGGGAGGTTTTTAAACAGCCATGTATAAATCAGGAAAGGTAGAAATAGCCCTGTGCTCAGCCATTACAGGTGGGATATTTCTCAATTTGGAATTGGACATGTTCTCGAATATTTTTCTCTTTTTTGCCCCTAGGTTGAGATATGCAAGTTTAGCATTCTGTAACATTGGGATTATAATTTCAGTGCCCTTGGGTGATGAGATGCCCTTGGCAATGCTCACTGTTGGTTCAGGCATTGGCTTCTAATATGTTTTGTTTCTATAATATCATCACAGCTGCTTAGCAGTTTTTAAATGACTGCAGGGAGAAGATTTTAGTGAGATGGTGTTGAGCCAAAATTACCATTATTTGAGATTCTAATAAGTTTCAGTGTTTAAAATATCCCTGTATCAAATGATTATGTGTGAGTTTAAAATGTAATTTTATTTCAGCTACTTGCTTACTGACTCAAAGAGTATTTATTGAGTTCTAGACTAGGTTCTTTGTTAATGGAATATTTTACTCTGTTCTGACTTTTTTTTGGCAAATACAAGGCATTTTTCTGTTTACTTACAGGGGTATTTTGCTCATATTTTTGGAATGTTGTGTAGAGAACTGTCTACCACCAACTCCTGGGCCTGATGGTGGCAACTTTTAGTAGCTGCTCCTTTCTGAAATTTGAGAAATGTTAAAATTGAAGCACCTACAGGCTATGTTTAAAGCTAAAGCTTTTATTAGAATTTAATGCTTTTGATACATCTTTGTTTTGAGTCTGGGAGATAAAGATTTTTATAAAGGCAACTAATCAGGAAAATAAGTTGATATAATACTATTAGTGTTCAGTTATAAAAAGCTCCCGGTTGAAATAAATTTTTTGTACATGACCAAATGTATGCTTGAGAAATAACTGAAGATTCTAAAAATCCCAGGAAAATCACATAATTTAATATATTCTTAAGGGACTCAGTCAAATTCTCCACAGCCGGTGAAAGAGGGGTCTCTATTTAAAATACCTCCGTTGTTCTGGATTAACTAGGAATTCGAAGTTACCCATTCAAGTCTTGCATAAAGTTTGGCTTCCTATTCTATATGGAAAGGTTTTACTGTAACAGGAATCTAAATAGATCATAAGGGGAATACTTATGTAATTAGAACAAGCCACTTTTAAGCTCCTTGGAAAAATCAGTTTAGTTAAAGCGATGTGAAACTGTAGTATGGGAGGGCTTTTCACAGGAGCCCCTGGAAGCCCTTGGATCAGCAAGAAATCAATGTTCATTTACTGAATGTCAGCACATGAACTAGGAACAGTTTACCAGCCAAGAGTTAGAGCTTCATTTTTGTATGCAAAGTAAATCACAACAATAAACAAATATCCACCTCCCTCACTCACCCTGTCTCCACCAATGGACTCCATCTATGCCTATGGGTTTGTTTTGGAGGTTTTTTGCTACTTGTTACTTCCTTTTGTCACCTGTAGGCAGTTAATGGCAGCTAGGTGAGCACAGGTGTTAAAGATTTAGGAACTTCATTATGGCTTTTAGCTGCCTATCTCCCTCTTCCTACCTCCAGGTTAGGGCAAAGTCCTGGGAATAATATGTAGATAAGCTCATTACCCATTCTCCTCCACTTTCACTAAAGGAAGACCTTTCTGGGCGGTTTAGTTCCAGATACTTTGTGAGCTGACCTGTAAAAAGAGTACATTTCTTTTAAAGTAGCTCAAAATATTTACATCCAGTTACTCAGACATGAGGTTTTCTAGCATGTGACTAGGGGTTTGATTGACCAGTTGTTACAGTACAAGATGTATGTGTAGGATACTTAATATACTTTTAGTATATTATGCTCTTTTCCCCTTATATTTTAAAATACTTTAAAAAACACATTCTATATCTTCTATTGTTTAAGCCATTTAAGAGTAAAATACTAAAAGACTTTAGATCTTAATATTTCTGGTTTTTCTATTGTTTTTCTTAGTGAAAATAATTCTAATTTAGAGTAATAAAGGTAAACATTCTGAATTAGTGAATCAGAAAATACTTAAAAGTATATAGAATTAGGACCTGAGTTTATTGCTTTGGGGAATGTAAAAGGTATAGCTGCTATGGAAAACAATTTCCTCAAAAAATGAAACCCAGAATTACCTAGCAGTTCCATTCCTAGGTATATACCGGTACCCAAAATAATTGAAAGCAGGAACTCAAACAGATACCTGTACACTACTGTTTGCAGGTGCATTATTTAGAGCAGTGGCCCCCCAACCTTTTTGGCACCAGGGACCTGTTTTGTGGGAAGAGTTTCTCCACAGACCGGGAGGAGGGGCAGGAGGGAATGGTTTCAGGATAATTCAAGCGCATTACATTTATTGTACCCTTTATTTCTGTTACTATTACATTGTAATATATAATGAAATAATTATACAACTCACTTGCTACTATAAAGCCTGCCACCAGATGCAGCTTAATTGTCACTTGCCACTCACTAATAGGGTTTTGATACGAGTCTGGAAGCAGTTGGATTATTATGGTCTCTGTGCAGTGAAACCTGTCTGCTAATGTTAATCTGTGTTTGCAGCTGCTTCCCAGCATTAACTTCATTGCCTCAGCTCCACCTCAGATCACCAGGCGTTAGATGCTCATAAGGAGTGTACAACCTGTTATAGATCCCTCGCATGTGCAGTTCACAGTAGGGCTCACACTCCTATGAGGATCTAATGTAAGGTGACCAGACGTCCCGCTTTTTAACAATTTGTCCCATGTCCCGTGGCGTTTTAAAAAAGTCCCGATTTTTGGAAAGAATGCACGACAAGCTAGGGAACGGCGGGAGATAGACCAAATTTTTAATCAAGAACACCCCCCTCCCCCCCCCAGTCAATGGTGTCCCGCCTTACCAATGTTAAAATCTGGTCACCTTAAATGCCACCTCTGATCGGACGGGAGGCGGAGCTTAGGTGGTACTGTGAGCGATGGGGAGCTGCTCTAAATACCGATGAAGCTTCATTGGCTGCTCCCCAATCACCTCCTGCTGTGCAGGTCAGTTCCTAACAGGCCTCAGACCTGTGGTGGTCCAATCAGGGTTTGGGGGCCCCTGATTTAGAATATCCAAAAGGTAGAAACAATCCAGGTGTCCATTCACAGATGAATGCATAAGCAAAATGTGGTATATACATTTATGGAGTATTATTCAACCACGAAAAAGAAGGAAATGCTTACACAGACTACAATATGGGTGAAACTTGACAATATTATGTGAAGTGAAATAAGCCAGACACAGAAGGACAAATATTGTAAGGTTTCCACTTTTATATGTTCCTAGAATAGGTAGATTAGCAGAGATGGGAAGTACAATAGAGATTACCAGGGGAAAAGTGAATAGGAATTATTGTTTAATGGGTACAGAATTTCTTTAGCGGGGTAATGAGTAAGTTCTTGGAACTGAATAGTGGTGATGGTTGTATCACATTGTGAATGTACTTAATGTTGGTGAAGCGCGTATGCTTACAGATGGTGAAAATGGTAAATGTTTTATGTGTATTTTACCACAATAAAAACTGAAAAGAAATAAGGAGATTTATTCTACATGATCCATTTGCCTCTGTTTGTCCCACCTTGGTCTACTTACATGCTGTAGATACTATTCCCCACCCCACTTCCTTCTATTACAGTGTAAAGGAAGATTTCCCTAGGACGTTTTTGGAAATCAAAGTTTCTTTATTTTATTAACTGACTTGAATTTAAGAGGAGACTATTCAAAAGAAGTAGATCTCTGGAGGGGAAAAAACACATTTTAATATTTAGATGAACCAGGTAGTTTATTTATAGTCATAGACTAGGCATATAAAGGTAAAGCTATCCATCCTGAATTTCAGAGTCATCTGCACCCCAGGGAGTACGATGTCCAGTTAGACATGTCACATTTTCTAGCCTTGGTGAACATCTTACTTCATTTTGTAATCTTCAGTACTTTAGGAAAAACTTTGATTTCCACTTAGAGAAATGGTCTGTTATCTCAGCTAGTATTCATGTTAACATTCTTCAGTTCCTTGCACTAAAAGCATTTGGAAGTGCATAGAATGAAAGCAGGCAAGCAAGAAATATTCTGCTTTATTTGAACTTGTCTCTTGTATTTAATGATTTCATAGAAGTTAACTGCTTTCTATGTGTTTTCTTTTGTTTTTTGCTTGTGATTGTTTTTTGCTTCTGGGATATTCATGTTGAGTTTGGTTAGATCACTTATGAAAAGATGGGGCAGGATTTTTGTTAAGTAATTAATTGGATATAAATTTTAAACATCAAATGTAAAGTACATTAGGAATACTGAAAATATATAAAAATTCAAATAGAAAGATTTAACTAGTTATACAACTAGCTATAGGGAATATTACATACTGTGGAACATAACGTATTTGCCTTCTGTAATAGTTTATTGATTCTTAAACTCCTGGAAAACATTTCAAGTTGCAAAGGTGTGGTGCTAGTATGCATGCATACTTTGCTCTCTGTAGGGGTATATTTTTTTGCTATACACGTAAATGGCTTTCACATCATAGGTGGCCATTTTTGTGGTCTACTTATTTTAGAGGTAGGATCATTGGCAACAGAGAGCAAAAGTTACTGAGAGTCAGTGTATCTTTAGATCATGTCCAGAGAACAGTCTTCACTTTTTAGCCTGTTCAAAAGAAAAGGTCACATTCTATTTTGCATATCCTCATTATGTTCCAAAACCATAATTTTAGGTAATTTATCATTTTCTTTAAATTATTCTAGCACTTTATACTCTTCAGAACACTTGTCCTTTTTAGTGTTGACTGATTGTCTCCTTGTCACTCTTACTTGAGTGTAGAGATGATTACTGATTTAACTTAGGGTCTTCAGTGGTGAGTGCATATGTAAGTGTTCGTTGGGTGGATGCGTAGATGAATGAATTAAAGTGAATGTGCCTTTTAAACTTAGTATCTCTCCTCAGGCACTTCCACTGAAGTTGATCTCTTTGAAGCATGGGCCACATTATAGGCATTTTCATGTGTTTCCACAGTTTTTCTAATATATTCCTTTTCTCATAGTCAGGATCTAATCAATATTAAACAAATTAAAACAAAGGCATGGGTCACCATTAGTGCAGAACCTAGCCTTTCATGTATTGCTATTTTAAAGAAAGTTCTGCAGAAAATGCCTGGGCATTTTGCATGTCTATATTAGATTGCTAATTGATTTTGAAAATTTGAACAAGTAACTTCTATTTTTATTCCATAAGAATGTGGCCTTTGCTTTTGTATACTCGTAGTTGTCTAGTGGAGTCAGTGGGGAATTGTGAATTAAGAAAATTATTTTTTGAAAAAGGTAACTTTTCCGAGATTTGTGGTAATTTAAAATGATTCTTTTGTAGGGAATTTCTAGAGGGGAGATATTAAGGGACAGAAAAACCAACAAAACCCCCAACATGTAACTTGCTGAGATGTTGGGGGCCCTGCTGAGGGAGATGAGTCTGTGAGACTAGTGACCAGTGTTTTGTGCTAAAGTAAGCCTGGAGAAAGGGTCAAAGAGCATGTCACAGAAATCTGAGGAGACTGGCCTCAGCTATTTTAAGGAGTTAAAGCATGCCTGAGTTAAAGATTTTCTTGGATCAGTGTAGGGATGTATATGTGGGGTGGAGGGTACAGAGGGCTCTTATTATGTCTGGGGGAATTTGGAAATTTTAATTGTTTCAGGTGGATGGGATGATCAGGCAGGTTTGGGAAACCCAGGCTTGGGAAGTTGACCCTTTTGATAATCTGCCCTTTTAAAGTTTTTGACCCCAGTGGCTGGAAAAAAATGAGGTGGGAAGGGTACTTAGGAGACCAGAGGACTCCAGTTAGGAACTAAGGCAGAATTGAAGGGTTCCTCAGAAGGATTTTGTCATCATATTCTTTGGGGTTAGATGATAACCAGCTCTTGGCAGTTTTATATAGAAATGAGGACGCGAGACTTCCAAACACTCTGACCACAAGTTAGATGTGAAATATAATAGTGATGACCAGCAATTGTCAGGAACCTTTGGCCTGCCAGGCACTTCCATGTATATATCTCATATTCGTTAAACTAACTCTGGAAGGTAGGTAAGTGTTTGTTTTTCTATGTGTTTCCTGTATCCACAGCAGAAACTGGCACATACCAGCTGCCCTGTGTTTGAGTGAATTAAGATGAGAAGACATGCTCAAAAAGGTTAAAAAAAAGTTACCTGGACTGGTTGCAGAACTATTCTTTCAGCTGTATTACACTGCTTCTCAATGGTTTATATTAATATGTTTTTTGTATCTCCAGACTTCTAACACTGTCTATTTGTGTTCCCATGTAACTGAATGCTAAGGCTGAGTATTAGTTGGGTGCCTTCTATATGTTCAGCCTGTCTGTTGCCTAAACTACTTTTGAAACAGTAACAACATTCTGGACATCTCCCAAGAGGGAGATGTTTCTAAATTGGTTTCTGTAATAGCACTTTATCCTTGGAATTAGAGAAACCAGAGCATAAAAGTAAAGTTCACAGGAGAAAAAAAAAGATCTATCTATATTATATATCTATAGATATAGATATAGATATATATATATATCATGATAGTGAATGGGACACATAGGGCAGTTGGTAAGAACTGGTAGTAGTGTTTTACTTTAGTCAGGCATTTGAAAAACTATGAAACATGAGTAAATCTTGCATCTCTCTCCTCAGTGCCTTTAGGTTAATTTCTGTAAAGATCCTGTTCTTATCATTTGCACCTGGAAAAGCAAGTCCTATTTCTAACACCAACCCTTTCTCTACTTTTAAGGTTAATTTCTTGTGTTTGGGTTGCACCAAAGGCTGCCACAGGGATGGGACAGCACAGAGTGGGCTCCAACAGCCTCCTGTGTGTGACCTCAGAGAGCAGCTTCAGTGGTTAATAAAAGGTGACCTCAGGATTCAGAGGAGACCGCACTTTCCCAGACAGCCCAGGCGAAAACCTGGGGAGCTGGCAACCCTAAATGCTTCCTTTGTTAGAAATCATGTAGCTCTCTGCGCCGTCTTTAGAAAGTGAGTTAACAGAAGGTGAGCTCAGGACAGGCTCTGAAGTGGGATCTGACTGGCTTTCCTTATTTGTGTTGGTGTGGGGCGGTGTGGAGGAAGAGACTAATGAAGCTACAGCCCCGAGGCTGCAGTACCTAAAAACTGTTCTTGCTGCTTCTCCTGGCCCAGAAGGGGCTGTGTGCTTCCCCAGGGATTGTTTCCATAGGTCGGTGAGGACTGTTAGAAGAATCACCTTCCTCTTGTTTCTGGAAACTTATGCCCAGGAGGGTGGCTATACTTCTTGTAGGGGGAAGAACCCCAGAACAGTGCTCAGTCCCTGGGCTTCCTCTGTTCAGGAGCCCTTTCTCAGGTCTTCCTCACCACTCAGATCACCAGGGGTTGGAACTAACTTTTAAGAGCACTTAATTTTTGTGATTCTATTTTATAGTGTAAGATGTAAAGTAAACAGTTTGAACCATCTATAAACAAAGGAATATGTTACAAATTTAGGATTTGGGCATTTTATTTGCTTATATTTATTTTAAATTGCTTGGACTCTATTCCATCTAACCCTTAACGCACGTTCACCACCACCACCTAACGATGGAGGTATACTTATTATTTAGCATAAGGGACACTAAAACTTGCCCATGCTTGTCCAGTTATGTTCCAGGAAATTATAATGTCACTAGCTTTGGGCCTCTTAGGAAGGAAATTCAATTTTTAAAATGCTGTCTTTTTTTTTTTTTTGAGTGGTATAGGAGGGAGAAGATATAAATAATGATTTTTAGAGCTTATATTTTATTTCAAGCTTTAATTAGCAACAGATATCTTAATTTATTGTAACATTTATTAATGAAACATGCTATTTTTTTTTTTAAAGATTTATTTTATTGATTTTTGACAGAGAGACAGAGGCAGAGAGAAACAGAGAGAAGGGGAAGGGCCCAGAGCAGTCTCCATAGTTGACAGCACTAGTTTTCCATGTAGTTTCACTCCACACGTGGGCACAAGGCTGCGCAGGGCAGGAACTGCATAGGTCCCCGGGGGAAAAACTGAACTGGGGGCACACCCCAGTTCAGCATGTGGGTCAGCCTGGGCCGGGGCTGGGATTCGATCCTCGGTCCCCGGGGTGTCAAAGTGAGCGCTTAACCCGCTGAGCCATCCCAGCTTTCTAGAAACATACTTATTAATAGGGTTATTTGATTTTGACTTATTTTAATCCTGCTGTGTGATTCCTGTGCTAGAGTTTTAACAGGATGTTGACACATTTGACAGTCTGAATAATTTTAAAATGTAGCATTTTAGGTGTTGCCATTTTCTGGTTATATTAATTTAAACATGGAAACAGTGTTGCTGTTTATGTTTCATGTTTTGATTGTTCTCAGGAGTTTGTTCAAACCTATCAGGGCACAGTAGCTGTCTAAAAAGAGGAAGAATGGAAGATTCAAATAAATTATTCCTCTCATGTGAGTTTAGCTTCATTTCTTTTGGAGTAATTTTGAGCCTCAAGTTTTTGCCACTATCTTTCTAGTTGTGTGAGTTTCCCCTTCTAGCTCTTGTGAGGAGCAGGGACTGTAGGAGTGGGTGGAGGAGAGTGGGCCAGGGCCTGGAAAGGAAGTAGCGTCAGTGAAGGTGAGCGAGTTTGTTCCTATTATGTTGCATGTGGGATGATAAGTTTTCCAAATTCCAGTTTCCACTGAGTCATCGGTGAGTTCAATAGAGAGACAATTCTAGTCTGCCGTCAGATATTCTGCTTGGCAGATTAGTGAAGCACCTTTTTTTTTTTTTCAAGTCTCAATACAGATTGCTGTGCTTGTATATCTTCAGTGTTTCAGTTTTAGCCAAGAAATAACTCATATTTTTTATGAAAGTCATAGAATGATTTTCTAGAAAGTTTAATCACAAGATATGTTAAATTAAAAGGAAACATCCTTTTAGAAAAATCATTCTTCTTAGAAATTCCTTAGCTCTTGTCCATGAATAATAGAAGGTTATCACATGTGTTTTTCATATTTGGGGGGCATGGGAAACTACTCACTTGGAATTAATATTTTTGGTAAGAAGGTAAATCCTTAATCATCATCTAAACCCTTGTACTCTGGAAACAGACCTGGCTGAGACCCCACTGCAGATTTCTACCTCTGACTGGGTTAAATTAGTCTCAGTGGCTTTGTCTGTTGAAAGCAATTGTTAGGACTATTTGCCTGAGCAAGTGCTTTGAACAAGCTGCTATTTTATCATCTTATTGACTATAGACAGATTTAATTGTTAGAGGTATGGCTTAATGGGATGCTAATTATTTAAAAACGTCTCCCAGTTACTTTAAAAGTGTATATAATACTAGCCATCAGCTTTGTCTTGACTCCTTAAGTATCTTTGTTCAAGTGACAGCTTTGCAGCCCATCTCGAAAGTTTTTTTGTTATGGTTTTTTTTACAGAGAGATAGAGACTGGGAGAGACAGAGAGAAGGGGGAGGGCCCAGAGCAGTCTCCATAGTTGTACATCATCAATCTTCCACATGGTTAAATTCCACACAGGTGGGTGGGGGCCATGCAGGGTGGGAACTGGGCTGGAGGCCTCCCGCATGGAAGGCACACCCCTTGAGCCAGAGACTGAACCCCGGGGGTGGGGGGTGGGGTGTTTGAGAACTGAACTAGGGGCCTCCCACAGTCGGGGCAGGCTGGGCTGCAAAGCGAGTGCTTAACCCTCTGAGCCATCCTGGCCTCTCCCCATCTCTAAAGTCTTAATTGTGGTGTTTACCTTAGTGAGGTAACATGGTCCTAAAATGAAAGCATATATGTAAGAAACACTTAGGAGAAACAAAAAAGCATGTCTGAATGCCAGGCAATACTTAATTAACTTATTACAAGTGCTGCTTGTACCAGTATTTCTCCTTGCCCCCTCACAGAGTGGTTGTCCCTTTTAAGTAGATATATGACAGGTCTGCTTCCTCTCCTAAGTCTAGGATCAAAGGAAAGTTGTCATAAAGAAGAGTCACTCCCTCCCACTCCCTTTCCCTTTTTTGTGGATGTTCTGTTTTTAAGAGGGAAGATCAGGCCTTGACATTAGTGGGTGACACCACGGGGCTCCCAAGCCCTGCCTTTCATCTGTGGGTCACCCCCTCAGTCCTGTTCCCCCCTCTCCACAAGGGCCTAATGACACCACTGCTGGGGCCCAGTGCACTGCAGGTTGAGACCTTTGAGGTCTTCCTAGAAATTTTAGCTACCTTTGCAGCTCACTGTTGTTTGGTGCTCATTTGTTTAGAATGACATAGAATGTGTGCAGAGGTCTCAGTGGTTACCATGTTTGCTTTGGGAGTGTCTAAATCTTACCAGCTTCTTGCAGACTAGAAGCTTAGCCCCCCAAAAAAGTAAAAAAGAGAAAGAGAACTGAATCTTAGCTGGTTGTTTACTGGCAAGGCGGTTTGAGACATAAACACAGTTGAATGGAAAGAATAATAGGAATTGGAGCCGGTCTTGCTCCTTGAGAGTGAAGGAGCCAGTGTTAGACCTTAACGTTGGAGGGAAAAAACCAACAACATTCACCTTTTTAAAAAACAAAAACGAGGCAGTCAGTTTCTTCATTGTCCACCCTCAGTCATGCCTTGGGCCATGTTAATAATGGCATTCCTATTATTTTCTTGCATAAGGCAAGAAATGCTGGCTATACCCACTAGAAACTGTTTGAGTGGCCCCTGGCTGGAAATTTAGAAAATTTAGTTTTCTAACTTGTAGGGAGGAAATAATAAAAATCATGCAGTGCAGTATAGAGGTTGATTCTTCATTTGGAATAAAGAGTCTCATTAAAAAAACTTCATGTTTTTCACAGGTACCTACTTGTATAGTACAGCATAAGGAATATAGTCAATAATATCCTAATAACTATGTAAAGTGTCAGATGGGTAATAGACTTATTGGGGCTATTACTTTGTGAGGTATATATATGTCTAATTACTATATTGCTTTGTATACCTGAAACTAATCAAAAAACAGAACAAAACTATGTTCTCAGTATGAATTATAAGGAGGGACATTGGGCCCATACCCACATTGAAATCATAAATGGGCTCAATATGCAAGCAAGGTGTATGTGGGAAACTTTTCTGAATATTGCCAGAACTGGCTAGTTGTGGACTTTTAAACATATTTGCCCATCTTGAAGGAAGGCTTTGTCACAGTTTTGTCTCAGAAGGTAAATTTACTTTTCGAAAACAGCATTCATGTTGAAAATCTGTTTATTCACTAGGCAGTCAATTACTTTGTGTTTTCAATAACAAGAAAAAAAATTGGGGGCAGCCAGGATGGCTCAGCAGGTTGAGTATTTGCTTTGCAGCCCCAGGGACCGTGGATCAAATCCTGACCCCGGCCTGTGTGGACCCATATGCTGAACTGGGGTGTGCCTCCCATGCAGGAGGTCCCCAGCCCAGCTCCCGTCCTGCATGGCCCCTACCCACCTGTGTGAAATGAAATAATGTCAAGAACTGATGATGTACAACTATGGAGACTGCCCTGGGCCCTCCCCCTTCTGTTTCTCTCTGTCTCTGTCTTTGTCAAAAACAATAAAATACATCTTAAAAAAAATTTGGTGTTAATGTTACAGAGAAAATACATGAGCCTGTTTTTGTATAGTGTAATCACTGTCTTTCAGTTACAATTGCTAACTTAGATTTCATTGGTGCTTTTGTGTCCTCTGTTTAAGAATGAGAACTTTTAAAAATGAATTTTTATGAGATTGGTATCTTCTATATCTATATTTTTAGTAATACAAAATATATTTATTGCTATTTTGATAATTTGATTTTTTTTGTTAAATTTATTGGGGTGACATTAATTGATATCAATTACATTGTTTCCATGTATACAATTCTACTTGATATTTGATTTATTGGGATGTTCTGTTGCAGATTTCTAGTTGGCATATAACTAATTCTTCTAAGACACTCAGTATCTATCAGATTTTTTCCATGAGCAACATAATGAGAAGAAGAGCTTAAGCTGAAGGGACTTGGAATAAATGGGAGTAGCCAGCCTGAGAAGCAGCACAAGTTGTGTCCAGAGGAGGTAAAAGAAGTCTGTCTAAAGTTCATATGGAACAGAACCGCTTGTGTTGGTTATAACTTCAGGTCATAGTACTTATGTTCCATTGACTAGACACCTAGAGCTTTTTCTTTTCTTCCTGAAATATGTTGGAAAGGAGTTTGTAACATCTTCATAGGAAAGAATGGTGAACAAAGGGAGTTTTTATGAACACTGTCCTTTCTCTTTGTCTTAATTCCTAAAACCTTTAGCAGTTTACCTAGAGCTGTGACCATTTTGCCTCTGACATTTTGCTTCTGACATTTTGCTTCTGGTTGTCATCAATATGAATATTGTTCATGACGTTTATTATCCTTATATATAAGAAAAGAAACAAAGCATGAGATTCTCAACTGTTGTAGTAACTGTAGTATTGTAACTATGTTATATGTGTGTTTTATAAAATGCATTTTGAGCACAGAGTACCCAGTTGAGGAGGCTTTTTAAAATCCAAACTTATCTTTTATTTATAAATGGGGCTTTCTAGTAAGTAGTCTTTTCCAAAATAAAGGTCTCAGTGGTTTTGTTGACTCCTTTGAGATTAGTCCTCCTCAGGACTCCTGATACTGATCACACCCCCACTGCATGGGGATTTTGAAACTTATCTATAAAAACAGTGAAAGTGATTAAAAAAAATTCCATGTGATATTTAGAGTGTTGGGAAATCAACCAAACTGTTTTCTTTATTGGGAATTGAGGTTTGAAATGGTTGTATGCATTATTAACCTCCTAGCTGGAACCTATTATTATAGGTTATCTGACCTATTTACCTGAAATATATCTGGTGTATTAAAGTTTGGCAAAAAAAATCACAGCAAAGATACAAGTTAGGCGTTACTATTTATTTTTCTAAGCCAGTAACGCAGTTCATATTTTGCCATGGAAAAGTAATCATTGAAAACATTACACCTGATAGCCTATATAAACTTGCTTAACCTTTAGCATAATGGTATTTTTTCCAGGATGTTGACCGGATGGTTGCGTATAAGGATGTTTATCTATAGTCCACTGAATTAAAACTTTTAGACAAATAAGAGGGCACGTATCACTTCTAATGCTGTTTTTTTGAATGATTTGGTTAGTGAGAGCATTCATTTTGAAATGTTTCAAACCAATTAGGCATTTTTTGACCTACATCTTCCAGTCAGTGTCTGTTGTCTGTGAGAGGTCTTGGACTTTCATTGGATGAAGCCTTAATAAATAAATACCTGTTTAGTGCAGAATGTGCTTCCATCACGAAAAGAGGACTCTCATAGTGAACAGTGAGCCCTCATAATTGATCCAGTTGACACTCTCCAGTGTTCTCTCTTAGGATGTTTACGACAATCTTCTAGTGAACTTCTGAATAAGTAAAAGTTGAAAGATGGTGGATTGTCATTAGAAATGATTGGTTCTTTTAAATGTCAGTCAGTTCCATTGCTCTGGGGTGGGGGATGATAGTTGGTATATTCACAGTTGTAGGTGGCCTTCAGATGAGAATTGGGGACGGTGGATGGATGGGCAGAATGATAAGGCACATTTAGGAGTTGGACTCACACCCGGGCTTTTCTCTATGTCCCCCAGGTCATGAGGTTGATTACTCACTGTGGTGAGAGAAAACCCTAGTGGCTCACTCCCTACTTCTCGTTCCCTTTTTAGAAGCAGAAGACTGTGGGAACCAATGGGTTTGCGTGAACCTTAGGGAGTCTTCAGTTCAATCAGAGTATTTGTTTGAGTCTAACTGTGAAGGTGCAGCAAGAAAAGGAACAGGGAGACTTCTAATTCCTCTTTGATATCTCCACTAATATAGAAATTCCTCGAGGACAAGGACCGTGTCTTTCCTTTTCTCTTTTTATACAGTGTCAAACAATCTTCTGGTAGTGTTTATTGACTTAAGGATGGAGTAAGACGTGATGTTGTTTTGACTCTTGAGAATTCCTGTTTGAACCAGGAGAAAACTTGTTGGATTTTAATTTTAAAACTATGTTCTAATTCCAGTTCTTGGAAGTATATGGAATTTTCAATTTTAAAATAACTTGAGATGCCTGAAAATATGTGAAGATTGAGAAGATTTTGGTGTTCAGAAATACTCAAGAACTACGGTATTTGTCTTGCAAATGTTATAACAGAAACATCGTCAAACTATCTTAAGCAATAGAGGTTGGACTCCTTGGACAGGAAGTAAGGGCAGTGTCCCTGGCCCTCTTGAGTCTTGGAACTAGTCCTGGGAAGTCATTGGGAAGCCATGGTTGCTTTTCTTCCTCTTTCTTTTTCTCCTTTCTTTTTCCTTTGGTACTTCCGTGTAGGGTTTATCCTATATGTGAGTGCTGGATGCTTCTAAACCCATGAAGCTTAATCCTTTTTTATTTTTTCCTTCCAAAGTGGCAGAGCCTGCACATTAATTTTTAATAATGAATTAAAGGTATTTTAGATGTATTGTCTTAGAGTCCTTTTGGAGCAAGTTCTTTTCCCAATGTGTCATTTACAGTCTGTGGGAGGTAAGTTATATAAAGAAAAAATGACCACTATTCAACAAAATGATAATGTATATTTTCCTGTCTCTTTCCTTTTTTTTTTTGTAAATTGAACAACAGTGAGACGTAGATGGCCAGGTTGAGTCTTTCCCTTAAATCATCTCAGAAACTGCCCAGTCCATTAATTGCTTTGTTCAGTGGGCAGGAAATGGTTGTTTGTACATGTTACACAATCTTCACTAAGTTGGAGTGAGGACCTGAGAGGTCTCATCTTTTTTCCAGAATCAACATTTGGTTCTGCAAACTTAATTCATGATGCAGGAACCAGGTTAGTGGGGGACACGTACCAAAAACCACAATGTATTTTACTTATCAGAATGGCTACCTGTTTAGGGATACTGAACAAAGTGGTTCTCATGTAACCACATGAGATGATCATGCTGGTACTGAGGTTAAGTTTTACTTCCTTTTTAACTGTTTCTTATGCATGCAGGAAAGGCGATGTCCTAAAATCTTGTGAACTGCTGGCCTTACCATGAAGAATCAGTTCCCACTTGTTCCCTACCTCTTGCAGACTGTTTATAAATCGTTTTTCTTTTCTTGGGTTGGCAAACTGACACCCCCCCCCCCCCATGTCTGTCTATCTGTCTCTTAGTAATGCAATCATTTGCTTCTTTCTAAAAGTAGGATTTTTGTCTTTATCACGATTTAATGATTCTTTAAGTATTATGATTGGCATTTTGGAATTGAGCAAAGCTGATTTTATGTGTAGTGTTTCTAAGTACTTTTGCAACTGCCTAACCACTTGTTTGTTCATTAATTGTCCTCTCATTTTGACTTCTGTTATTTCCCAAACCCCCTTTATCACTGAGATACAATCTTAATATAATCTTGAGTAAATGAATAGCTAATAGAGGTAAAAATGAGAGGAGAATGAATAAAGAATTAAATGAATTTAGGCAGACTCAGAAAATAGTGTTCCTCTTTAAAACATTAGCCATTGGTGACTCCTTTGAAAGAAGTGGAATTACTGTATAACTGTTGCCACAAAATCAGGTTTATTCTTGTAGGTCGTTAAGATTTCTCTTTTGAACCATCCATTGCTATTCCTTCCTTGTATCTTTTGCTTCCTTTCTAATTCATTACATACTTTTGAAGCAAGTCTTGATTTTTGTTTTTTTCTAACTCATGAAATATTTCTGAAGCAAGTCTTAATTTTTGTATATTTTGCCCATATTTCTTCAAGTATGCCAGAGTTCTTTGAAAATACATAGCATTCTTGGCCTTTTCTTGCAGTATATTTTTTGCCATTTACTCTCCTGCCCCCACACCCTGGCCAAAATTTCTTCAGAAAGTTCTTCTTTTCCTTGTATGCCTTCCTCCTGTTCCGAATCTTGTGGTTGTTTGGTGCTCTCTCCTCCTACTCCATTCCTCCCAGCAGTTTCCTTTGATGGTGATACTTGCCTTGGAATTTCCACTAGAGCCTGTTAAACCCTCTGGGAGAGTTAATGCTGTCAGCATTCACTTCTCATTCTCTTCCATTCCAGAAGGCTGAGGACAAAGAATCCTCCTTGTGCATTCCTGTGCTGAGGAATCTGCCTTAAGGTTTCTGTTCTTATTTTCTTTCTTTCCAGGGTCTGAAATTCTCTGCAGATGGTGGCTGATAAGATCGCCTGTCTCTTCCCCATTCTCAGTGCAAGACACAAGGGTTCCATTTGGAATTGGCTCCAGACACTCAGATACCATTGATTTTATAATGATTACAGGATGCTTTGAAGGCAAACAAACAAATAGCTTCTCTGGGAAGTGAGCTGGGTAAATCATGGTGAGATGAACTCTAATGACTCTTCAGCTCTCTTATTCTAAATCTGTTAATTACCCTCAAGGAAGAGTTTGTTCATCAGAAGGGAGAGACCCTTCTTGCCTATTTCATATTTGTAATCTGTTTTCAGTTTAATTTTGTAATCAGTGATTAGCTACTTTTTACTCATTGGGAAAATTCCTTCTAACTTATCTTTGTAAGAAACAGTCTGCTGCTACCAGATAAAATTTCAGATTGTTCAGCTTTAAAATGTTTAACTTGAAAGGATAAGATAGTTCACCAGTGACAAGTATACCTTCAGAGATAACTTTTATGTCTTTGAAATCTGGCAGAAAAATTTTGTAAGAAGTCTGTGACCATTGCTGTTCACATTTTTCTACTCAGTATGCTATGGGAATGTTATCAGATTTAAGCCTCTGAGCTTTCGAGTTGCTCTTATCAGGGGCATATTACATGAAATTGTCTTTGAACTTTTCAGATTATTATTGTTGGAAGAGATGTTGAAAACTTCGATTTTAATTCATTCTTGTATGTAGTTGGCACATAGTAGACTCTCCTTTTGGTTTGCTGGATGAAGAAAGTGACCCTGCTACTCCATGGGGTTTATAAACAAGTCTCCACCAACTTGATAGATCACCATTGATCACCCCTGTAGCCTGGTGTATTATGTGACTCTATGTTTACTGCAACCTCAGAGACATCTCAGTCACTGCAGGGGATGAACTCTTGAAAATCTCTGCTGTACTCCCGTGTGTCATTTCTGGAGAAGTGAAATTTTAACTGACATAGATTTTGTTTCCAGTTCAGAGAGGGCACTTTTTAGTGAGACTTGGCAGAAGGTCTTACTTTCTGCCTGTGAAATAGGGTCATAGAATCACACCTGAAAAAAATGCCATCTTGTTCAGAAGTGATATGACTGCTGCTCACTTCGGAATATTGATAAGTGTGCAGATTTATATGGAAGCACTTTGTTTTTACTGCATGTGTAAATCTCCAGGGAAAACTCAGTAGGATATGAGGTGCTCCCTTTGGGCTGTGCATTAGCAACGTGGCAGTTACTGATCTGTCATTTACTTTGAAAAGGAATTACAAAGTTTTGGCCTCATGCCTGGAGTAGCTCCAGATGGTCAGAAAAGATTTTTGTACTGAAGTCAAAGAGTATATTGCAGGATAGAATTGGGCTTGTCATGTTTATATTAGAACATTGACTTCCTACTTTATCCCTCTGCAGAGTTGTTTTATTCCCCCCACCCCGCTCCTCGGGGAGTAAAGGGAAGAAAATGCCATTTGAGAGTTTATGGAATCAAATATTCGAATACCTTTGTTCTTGGTGAGAAGGATGTAGAGAGATGATGTGTGTGGTCCATTGAGTTGCTTTGTCAATCTCAGTACCCCTGATATTTAGTATTTACAAAGGATTCGTGAAGAATTGGAATGTAGAGATATGTCAAGACCATCCTGGCTGACTAGGAAATGGTGGTTCAGAACTTCATGGGGGCTGCTTGTGCTTATCTGACAGACTGGCAGTTAGCCCACAACTGTTAGTTACTGGCTTTCCTTAGTCATTCGGCCCATCTCTAATGGGAATGAGGTCTTATTGCATCTCTTATGTTTCTTCGTGATTCTGTGATCGATAGGGTAACGATGCAGGATAGGTGTCCTGTAGAGGTGGGAGGTGGGACCTGGGGGGATGAGCAGCGAGGAGGTCATGGTATTTACCAGTTATTAGCAGGCACTAGCGTTTAAGTTCCACCTATCATCTTATGAACCTTCCTGTCAACCCTGGAAGGGGAATGATGTGATTCCTATTTTTCTAGATGAGAAAACTGAGAGTCAGTGTCATAATAGTTTGCCCAAGGTAATAAGTAGGCAGCTGTCTTTTGCTGCCTGCTCACATACGATTTTGGAGAAATATATTACGTTTCTTGCCCCTTCAGGTTAGAGGTGACTTCAGGCTTCAGGAAGTAACGCTCATTTTTCTCTGGGAAACTGGAGGCTTGTCTGAATTGAGCCTTTTAGTAAAGCTTGGTCACAAGGCGAAGATTAAGGTTTAAACCTACCGGTTTCTGCTCCCAGACTGCTTTCAGTTACCCTTGTGGTTATTGAGTAACTCGTTGAGTTTGAAGAACATTAACAACATTTTATGTCTTTGAAGAAAATGCTACATATGAGGAAGAGACATTAAGTTGCCTACCACACACACACACAAAAAGAACAAAAAAGGAATTTTTATCTATTTTGAGATGTTGGTATATAAGTTGAAACAATGAAAAAAATTTATTTTGATTATTTTCTTGGTTGATTGTCAGGTAATTTGACACAGCTTAGCTCTTTTGAAGCACTTTTATTGAAAAGCTTAAAGATAGTGTGTGCTTCGGTTAGCAAACAACAGTATTTCTCTATCGTGGGCTCCTGGGGCTTGTGTCAGCTTGCCCTTGCCTTAGATTGCAGCTCCTCTGGGTTCCTGCTTTGGGTGGGATAATTTCTAAATTGGTGCTTCCCTGTGCAGACCTAAGATGGTCAGCAGTCTCCTCCCTTGACTAGGAGGGAGTCTTCTGTGAACTGCCAGAATCCCCCTCTAGGCTGCTATTCTGCTTAATTTTGTCTCCTTTTAAGATCTCTACCGTTTAGATATTGTTCAGACAGCATTTTGTTCCTATACATTGTAATATATTGTGTGACATTGTAACTAGCTCATGTTCTTTTGGGAATGTGTCCTAAGCTGCAGGAACAGCCTGTTCTGGTTGATGTGCTTTTTGAAGTCTTGCTACCTTTTTGATGAAAAGGATCAAAGTAGCGTGGAGGTCGGTTAGTCTGACTTAATATGAATCTTGATCTCTGAGGCTTTTCCACATATTCACAAAGGCACCAGAGCAGGGTTCTGCTTTTTGTTGTTGTTACTTTATTACAATTATGAGTGAAATGTTAATGCTATTATTTTAGAAAAGATCATAAAGCAAATGTGCATTTTCCTAGTGTTTTATATGTTAGAAAAAACCACCATGAGTCATAAAGCTACAACCACATCAAGAGTTTCTTGGGGATGCTGGGATAGCTCAGTGATTGAGCGCTTGTCTTGCAATTGTGAAGTTTGGGGTTTGATTCCTGGCCCGTGCAAACCCATATGCTGAACTGTGGCACAGCTGGTAACCGCTGGGATGGCTGGGCAGCGAAGATTCTCGCCTCCCATGTGGGAGGCCCCCGGTTCAGTTCCCACCCCACGTGGCCCCACATCTACCTGAGTGGAATGAAGCCATGTCACAACTAATGATGTATAACTATGGAGACTGCTCTGGGCCCTCTCCCCTTCTATTTCTCTGTCTCACCTTTTCTCAAAACAATAAAAAAAAAAAAAATTAAAAAAGAAGAAAGAGGTAATAGCCAATTACACTTAAAGAGACTTTCTCATATGGGATAGTCTCTGGTGGGTTTTGGTGCAGCCTTTGCACCTGTGTCAGGGGAGTGACATGCCAACATCATTGAGAAAATGACTTAAGAGACCTATTTAGAGTTAATAAAATAGAAGTTTGCATCTTAGGGGCTTGTGGTCCAGGAGTAGTTAGTTCTCAGAACAGGCACTTTTTATATTGGGATGCTTGTAATTTTTCCTACTAAATTTATTACCCTCATGACTTATTTAACACATTTTAGTGGAACCCCCTCTTGTTTGTTTTGAAGAGACTTGGAGAATTAATGGTAGAATACTTGTAAAAAGACATCTCGTACACAGAGGGTGTGGTGTGTCACTGTTTCAGGTGCCACATTGTGGTATTATCCAAAGGCTCCTGAGAGCAGAATGGTCAGGGCATCATCTCCCACTGTGTCTTTGCCCACGTGCTCTGGGAACACTGGTCAGTGTGCTGCTCAGATGACGTACCTACCTGAGTTCCCATTGCCTGGAGTGTCTTCCCTACTCGTCCTCTGCCCCTTAGTCATAGGCCACTTTCTGAACTTTAGCTGTACGTTTCCTGACACTTGGACCCATCCTAGCAGAGCTATTCCTGCAACCTCCATAGCCCTTGGCAGGTGTTTTCTGTTCAGTCCTTTACACTGTTGTTAGCTACTGGTCTCTAGCCGCTCTGGGTTCCTCGGAGGATTTGAGGGTTCAACTCTCACATCTCCAGTGTCAGAGCCGATGCTGTACTGACTGAGTGAGAAAGCACATGGAAGAAGGAGAAAAGGAATCAATGATGGACCGGCCTAAACAGGGCCCTGTATCTCACTATTCATCCCTTCTGTTTCCTCAAGCGGTTTACTTGAATTAGGATGTGGTTCGCTCCTTCCGAACCACTGATCAAGTATTTGGACCACAGTATTTTTTGAGGAGTGCTCACTTATATATAGCAAGATTAAAAATATTTTGTAAGGAAATTTAATATTAAATTACTAATAATAATACATACAAATTGAGTGTTTGCTTTGTGCCAGGCACTGTTTTAAGTGCTTTATGTGCATTTCTTCACTTAATCCTCCAAGCTTCATGAGGTGTAGGTGTTTAGTCATCTCTATTTTGTAATTGAAGAAACTGAGGCACTGAGAGGGTAAGTGACTGGCCTAAGGTTGTAAGTCAGAGGATTTGAACCCAGGCAGTTGTGGTCTTTAGGTAAGTTGTGTGGGATAGGAGAGGCAAAATAACATCTTCTCCCCGAAACTGCATATTGTATTGTCAGTCTTGTCTGTGTCACGTACCACATTGTTTCTTGCATAGTTAGTTGCGTCAGTCCCTTGTGCTTTTGCTAAGAAACGTCACTGTCAACTTCCTGGACCTCTTAATTGCCTGTGGAGATTTGCTGTGCAGGAGGGTAAAACATTTAAGCCTTGCTATTGGCCAGTCCTTCCATGTGAAGGAGAGTTTTTTTATTATCAGTAACATCGAATCAGAGTTTTCTTGGTGTGTATGCTTTTAACTTTGCTCAACAAAATGTTTTGTAAAATATTTACTGGCTTTTATATAGCTAGAGCAAGCAAATTTAGGCTTAACACTTTAATGCACAGGTTGATACCTTCAAAGAATTAGTGACATTTATAAGTCATTGTTACGTATGTGCCTTTGATCTAATGGGCCTCTCTTTGTTTCTGAAACCTTCAGTCTCTCTTTTGCACTCACTGTTCAGATGGTCTCAGAGGCCTCACCCAGTTGTGTCTAGATGCTCTGGCCAGGTGGCTCACATTTCATCACTAGACAGGAGTTGGGGAATCTGGCCGACAACTCATTTAGTACTCTTATTTGATTGGCTCTTTCCCCCTTTCCTATTCTAGGTAGGGGAATAGTCTGAAACCATTTTTAGAGGGGCTACTAAAGCAATTTATAAGCTGATGCCCCTTTTTTAAATAAATCTTTATTTCCAATTATCTATTGTGGCATTATCACAGGACCCTATGAAATAAGCAAGTGAGTACTGTCCCAGTTTACAAATAAGAAAACCTAACCAGAGAGTGCGTGCCTTTCTTAAGGACACCTCAGCACATACAGGGAAAAGTCAGGCAATAATTCTTTTCCAATCTTCTGATTTCAGATGCTTTTATCCCATTTCTTTCTCATGTATTATATTGTCTCAAAACTGGCTAGAAACCTCTACTGAAAAATCTGCAGGTGCATATCTTCTTTACTTTTTATGAAATGACCATTAGAATATTTTTATCATGCTAACATTTTTCCAAATTGTTATTAGACTATTTTGACATTTGTTTTTATAAATGGACAAAGAAATCACTCAAGTTACCATAATGATGTAATTTTAGATGTTCTGACACTAAGCTGGGATCCATCAACAATTTGCATCCTCTTGATAGCCTAAAAAAATAAAAAAGGGCACCTCTTAGAGTCAAGAATTATGATATTAAAATAAGAACTGTGGGGCAATTTCTGGAGTGTGTTAGGTAATGTACTGGTACCTTGTGGTTTTCTTTCTGTGGAATTGGTGAAGAAAGAGATAAATAAAATTCAAAGCTGAGTCAGGAATAAAAATTGCACTCTTTGGGCATACGTTTCTTTGGGAATATCATAAATTCTGCTGCCTCTAGTGCTGACGGGGGCGGAGGGATAGCAGAATTGGTTTACTTTGCCCCTTGACTGTGAAACTATGCACATGGGTTATAACTTTTAACCTTTCCCTTTAAGGTTAAAAAAAAACAAAAACCTAAGGTGGGCCTTTTCTTTTAAGAGTAATTATGAAAAAATTTAAACATACAAAAGTAGAGAATAATAATGGATCCCCATGTTCTTTTCATCCAATCTCCACAACCATCAACTCATGGTCAGTCTTGCTTCACTTTACCCCAGTCTGGTCCCCACTCCTTGCTATAATATTTTGAAGCAAATCCCAGACCTCTTCTCATTTAGTCTCTAAATATTTCAGTCTTTTTTCAGGTAAGGTCTTTCAGAAGTATATTTTATTCTAGTTTAACAATATTATCCTAATGAAATATTGGAATGTTTGCTATATAAGATGTAATTGGTAACCAATCAGCACTTTTGGTTGACAGACTTTCTTTTTTGCCTGATACTTACTGGGGTGGGGGAGAGAAACTCCACAGTAACACACAAATGTATATTTTGCTAGTGCTAAAAAGTAGCTTCTTTTGCAGACTTATGTTTTTTTTTATATCTTTTTATATTTATAGAGAGTAATTATTTTATCTTCAGTGCATATTTATTTCTATTTTACTTTTGACAGATAGAGAGAGAGA
>PVKE010009420.1:0-44934 GCA_004027555.1 Craseonycteris thonglongyai
CCCAAACTGCTCCTTCTCCCTCCCTCTCCCGCTCCCCCCTTTTTCCTCTAACCTTTGTGTGTTGTTCTGCGTTGTGTGGTTCTCTCAGTTGAGGGTGCTTCTCAGGGTTTCCCCTGTGGGTTCCTTTTTGTTTGTAAGTCCCTTCCCAGGTAGGTGTCTGGGTTCTCCTCTCATGCCGCCATCTTGCTCTCCATTTTCTAATATTTTTAATATACTAACAGGCTTGGCTTCTGAGATAGGTAAGATAAATATGATTATCTTCAATTTAAAGATGAGAAAACTGAGACCAAAAAATTCAAATCACTCAACCAACTGGTATTGACAAAAGGAGGAATGGGGGTTAGGATAGATTAAATAGTAGAAACCAGTTCTAAAACCACATCAGTGTTCAATAACACTGATCTCAGCTGACTTCATTGTGAGTTTGATGTAAGGATTAAAAATATCAGCGTCCTGGTACTGGATGGCAACTTCCACCCTCACCATTGGGAAAACTCAGGTACCACTGCCTCCTATGATAAAACCTCTAAAACTGGTAATGAGAAAACGTTCAAGAAACCCACACATAATTTAATATTAATTATTAGTGTGTTGTTTATCTCAGGCCTCCATTGTGTCTACCCTTCATTCAGAAGAGAAGGAGCACGAGAAAATTTTACCTCTTCTACTTGGGTGTCAACCTTTGGACTACTTAATAAACCAATTAAATTACAGATTCAGAACATCTGATCTCTACACTGACCTAACCATTGAGCAATCAATGATAATTTACAAAATCAATTGGTCTACTGTAGTAATTAAATCTGTCCACTTAGATATAATTGATATTGTTCACAATTAATTACCCAAGTAAGGGCTCGGAGGGACTTTGAGAAACTAAAGGATTGAGCCAAAGATTCTTCCTAATTTGAAATGGGACTGAACACCATGTTTTCTCAAAAACTAATGTAGTCTTCCCTAGAAAAACAGTATTGAACAAAGTCAAATACAGTTAGTATTTCATTAGGGGCAATTTAGCATACTATCTGGTACTCTGTGAGTGACAGTGAGCTAATCATTTCACCCTTGTATCTCAGTGCTCTTATCCATAAAACAGAGATAATAACAGTATATACTTTATGGAGTTGTTGTAAGCATTAAGTTATTATTAGTAAAATGTTTAGAACAGTAAGCCCTATGTTAATATCATTATTATTAGTTTTCTCTTGGTACTAGCTTTAGAAAGAGTGGTAAGATATTCACCAGTCCCACCTTTATTCCATTGTTTTATTCTCACTTGCATCTAATTCCTATAGGCATTTCTCATTAAGGGCTACCATTACCTTTTCACATATTATGAGATCCAATTGTTCTTCTTGGGATAAAAGATGGCTAAAATAGGGAAATGGGAAGTTCAAATTTGCCATGTGGCATCTCTGATTACAGGTTATTAAGCCAGTCCCCCCTTCCCTTTCATAAGGAATTCATTTCTCAGCACCAGAGGGGAGGAATAATAAAATAAAACACAAGATGATCTTATCACTGAAGCTTAGCATTTGTATATTCACTTAAAAATGTGGCAGAGCAATTTACTGCAGCCCTCAGGCAGCCTAAATGACATGGTAGCAAGTTAAATAGATATGCTATTACCTATTTATTCTGATAGTCAATGCAAAAATGTCAGGGAGATCCCTATTTAAGTACACTAAATTACTGACTCCTGGGGCTGGAAAGTACTGTAAGAAGCTATTAGCTACTGAACCCATCGCCTGGATAAGAATCTATGGCCCATATAGATGTGAACCTTTCCAAACTCTAGAGAAAGCTATTCAACTATCTTCTACATTAAGATCCTCACTCTTCCAGGAAATTCTTTTCAAGGTATTCTGGCTTCAGCTTAAGTATGTGTGCATTTGCTCTATCATTTGATAGAATGAAAATGGCTGCTGAGACCCATTCAGCGCTTCCTCGAATCGCTCTTTTGTCCCATAGCTGTATTTCCCAGTACCAAGAAGGCAGTTTATCTGAATGGTATCCACTTATCCCATAACCTGTCTTCTCATGAGATTAAATTACAAATATTCTCTGCACTGTGATTCTGACAATGTAGGAATCATATCTTGAGCTTTGCAGTCCACATTTGTCTTCTCCAACCATCTGAAATACCCAACAGTCAAATAAGGGTAAAGAAAAATAATAGCATTGAGGTCAGACCTTTCTTGTTACTATCAAGAGTGAGCTAAGCTATTGGGCCAAGAATCAGAATTTGAACCAGGAAGCCAAGGATAGATTATAGTAGCATAGTTCTTGACACATGGTAGTTCCTAAGTAAATGTAGAATTAAAAATATGTAGTCATATGAATGAAATCCAATTTTTTTTAAGTTTTTCAGTTTCTATTTATTTTTTTTTAATTAAATTTATTGGGGTGACCTTGGTTAGTAAAGTTATCTAATTTTTAATTACGGTATTCAACAATTAAGCCACTCAACTTCTTTCTCACCCAATCCCTCCTTCCTTCACTCTCTTAAAAGGGTTGTTCTCTAGAGCTGTCTCCTTTTCTAAAAAAATAAATTTTTAAGTTTTATTTTATTGTTTTTGACAGAGACAGAGAGCAAGAGAGAGAAGGGGGAGGGCCCAGAGCAGTTTCCACAGTTGTATGTCATTAGTTTTTGATATGGTCTCATTTCACAAGTGGGTGCAGGTCTGCACAGGTCAGGAACTGGGCCTAGGGCCTCCAGCATGGGTCTCAGCAAGGACTGAACTGGGGGCACACCTCAGTTCAGCATATGGGACTGCACAGGCCAGGGGCAGGATTCGATCCTTGGGCCCTGGAGCTGCAAACTGGGTGCTCAACCCCCCTGAGCCAACCCATCATCCCCTAACTTTCAAGACTTTTGTAATATTGTAGGGTTTGTTCTTTGTCTCCCAGAAAGTAGTACAGCACCTGTTGAATGAATATTTTGTGTTATGAACAGTATGTGGTCAAAGGAGAAATCTAGATTAAGTATGGAGACAATGAGAGCTATGTTAGTTGTAAAACAAAATTGTGTCATGGAGTATGAGAAGTTTTATGATAAGGTGTTAAAAGACTGAAATTTGCTACATAAGATTACATCATTGGAGAAATATTCATAGTACGATCATGGTGAGATTCAGTCCCCCTCTACGTCTACCTAAATTTTTGTATGAATTTTGTCACTGAAAAATAATTGTTATCTCAATATGCTCACATAATAAAACTTTTGTTTTTGTCTTACTTTTTCATGAACATGGAATATTACATAACCCCATCCTGTTTTTGTCATCCCAATATTTGTTTTGTCTCAAGCAAATATGGTCAGCCTAATTATATACCTCCTGGTGGAAGTACACACCACCACCAATGGGATATTTTTGCAAAAAAAAATAAACCTGAAATAGACTAAATCTCTAGATCCAAATACCAGTTTAAAGGAAGTATTCATGTTAAATGATACCATGGAGATAGACAATTTCAAAAATCCAGAATGTAGGAGAATCAATTGAACAACCAAGTTTCTTCAATAAATAACATACAAGTGGCAGAAGGAGGAGAGAGAAACCTATTAACAAATTACAAAAAAAACAAAAAAAATTGGGTGACTTTAAAAGAAGTCACAAAAATTATGAGATAATCATGAAACCCTCATTAGATATTTGATAATATTTTTTAAATGTTATTAAATTTTTAGGTGTCATTATAGTATTTTGGTTATTTTTTCTAGGTCTTTATACTGAATAATATATTTTTCAAAACATACTGAAATATTTTCCAGTGAAATATTTACCAATTACATAATTTGGTATCTAGAATTTGCTCTAAAATAAATGAGTGGTGGTGGAGAGGAAGAATGGGTAGAGGTATGGATAAAACAATACTGGCTATGAGGGGATAATTGTTAAAGCTGGCAAATGATATATGGAGGTTCATAATAATATTCCTACTTTTATACACATTTGAAATTTTCAATAAAAAAATAATAATATAAAAAATAATCCCATTGAGTTCTGAGCAAACTAAGTGGAATTCAGTGACCAAGATTTTCCACTGTAAAGTGGTGATATCTGCTGTCTTTAAATAATACACTGTAATACATGAACTGTAATGCAAAAAAAGGACCATAAAGATAAAATTCATTATTGATTTAAGGTTAAGACATATCAAATCCCAAGAAATACACAAAATAATTGAAAACATAAATTAAATCCTAATTTATATAAAAAGATGAGTGAAAACAATGGCTCTTTTGAAGGTAAATGTGATTTTAAAGACACTAAATGATACTCAACTCATTTAAGCAATGATACAACAGAAAAATATTTCTATAGAACATTTTAATTTTTCACTATGGAATTATTAGAACAGAACTACAGGAAAAGAAGAGGCCTTCTGTTAAAGATTGTCTGATAAAATGTAAGACACCAAGTTAAATATGGATTTCAGATTAACAGTGAATAATTTTTTAGTGTGTGTCCTCAATATTTTTATTTGCTAAATCTGACAACCTTACTTTTAATTCTTCAGCTAGGTTTTTTTTCCATCTTTATTAAGATATAATCGATGTAGAACATTGTATAAATGTAAGGTGTACAACATGATGATTGGTTATATGTGTATGCTATAAAATGCTTTTGCTCATTTTTATAGTTAATTTTTTTTTTTCTTACCACCGTTTGACTGCCTGTCCTAAAATGTTATCCATATGGTCCTTCATTAAGGCAACTCTTATTTAAAACCTCTCATGTTAAGAAGCCGAGGGAGATTTCTAGCACTGTCACTTTGGAGATTGCAGTTCTGGTACAGGTATTTAATTTTGAGATCTCAGCATACCAGCAGAAAAATGATCCCCTGGAGAATGAGGAATCTGGAAAGTGTTTTTGACAGATCCACCACATTCTTACGCCAGCAAACACTGCCACTATGTTCTCTCTCTTCCTTCCCTTTCCCTTGCAATAACACACAAACTATATTAATCAACCAGATAATAGTAGTGGTGAGTGGGGGTTGATGAGGGCTCCACTGTTCTTACAGCCCTGACTTGAACAGACATATGGCTTGAGGTGGGAAAAATGGGAACCAGAACGTGGTCCCTTAGGCCAAACACAGCCTTTTAGAGGTGAACTCATCTTTTCTGTCTCCAGACTGTGCATTCATATTTGCACTTTTCCAAAATTCTTTCCCACGCTCTCCTTTGCTACTCAAAAAAGCTCTGAGAGATGAAGGGGTTAAGCAACTAGCCAAAGGTCACACGCCTGGGTGAACCTATACTCCTGATTTTCATCCCCAGGATTCTTGGCGCCATCATTTAAATAAGGTTGAGATTTGATAAAGTTAGGGATTCTATTCACTGGAGTTCTGTGAACTGATCACAGTTCTAGGCTGGGTCTAAGTGCACACAACCTTAGCTTCTCAGTTCATTCAATGCTCAATACTATTCAATGCACATGGACTAGCTATGAGGAAAGAGTGGTGAGCAAGACAAAAAAGAGGCCCCTGCCTTCACTGAGCTCACTGTTTTGGAAGAAACAGGCCATTCAATATGTAATAACGATGAAATGTGATGAGTGTAGTGATAAAGTTGTTTGAACAAGAACTAAGAGTCTCTCTAACCTCTCTGTTGGAAAAGGCTCCTCAGAAAAGAATGTTTAAACTGAGACCTGAAGGACTAATTAGAATAGCATAGAGGGAGGGCAAGAGGATAAGAGAGAGTAGAATAGTCCACCCTATGGGATGAGATGTTCCAAGACCTGCAGAAGAGAGGAGGTGATGTGGGGAAGGTATAAGAGACAAGATGAACCAAAACATGGGAAGGGGTATATGAGCCAGGTTAGTGATTTTGTGCATCTTCAAACCAATAGTTAGTATCTTTGTTAGAGAAGAAGTTGATTATCGTAATCCTGGAGAAAAAGTAGTGGGAAGAACACTGGTGGCCACTCAGCTACTCCTCTGTGGCCCTAAACAGTGGCAGGCTTTGGCCTCAAACTTGTAAAGCCTCTCTGCCAAATAAAAGGTAAGCCAGTAACAGGACCTGCCTTCCTCAGAAGTAGTATAATATCATCTATTTTTACTGAATTAAACTCCCCCCTACCTGGGTGGGGATAAGAGGGCTCATCTCTTTCTCACACTCCTTACCCAAGAAGCTTCTTTGCAACTATAAAGGCAGTTCTCTTTGAGGTGTTCTACTAAAAATAATTCTGTTACCTTTATAACACATGTTTTGTTTAAGCATGCTTCCTGATTGGCTGCGTTTTCCCAGTTCTGACCTTGTGAGGGACACATGAGGCTCAAGAATGAACAGGGGCAGAGAGCCGGAGGGGTGGGGTGGGGTGGGGGGGTATGTACAGGTGTGGTAGCTACTCCAGCATCACTCACTCATGCCCATGCACATCCTGCCTTGTTACTGATATGGAAACAGCCATCCTACAACTTTCTTGACCAGCAAATCAAGGAGGTTTTTAAAAATATGGATTTCATGGTCCCATTCCTGACCTAGTAAATCAAAATTTCTGAAGGTAGGACTTAGCCACTAATGTTTCCAAAATTCTCCTTGAGTGAATCTGGTGCCAAACAATTCTTGAAATCATTGGACTTTAATATATAAAACACATATTCCAAAACCAGTAAAATCTGAATTCAAATTCCAGCTCTAGCATTTATTAGTTGTGTGATCTGGGACAAGGTTTGTGTTGCCTCTCTGAGCATCAGCGTCTCCAGTTAAAAAAAGAAAAAGAAAAAGGAGGAAGAGGAGGAGACACAGGACTTCCTTCATATTATTAGAGGATTAAATGATGGCATGACTAGCCAGTACTTGATTCAGTAATACATAAATGGTAGTAGCCACAAATTTGACCATACGTTACCTACCTTACCTTACCAGATGGCAAGCCATTTATGATCCCTGCCTCACCTACAGTCCTACTGGGTTCCTGTTTTTCTTTCCTAAGAACCTATCTTAATCCTCCCATACTTACCAACAGTTTCCATGAGGAATAACATGAGATAGTGGTCACTGCCTGTGGAGAAGAGGGACTGCAATTGAAGCCACAGAAACATTTGTCAACACATGTCCCTCTTCCCCTGTACCTGAGGCCCCACATCAGGCACAAAGATTTCCCTACAAAGCTGGCCAGCCCTCCTGTTGAGTGGATAACGTCGTTACATAATGATTGAAGTGGGTGTGACTATTTGGGGGGACAACAGGACCAGCACACAGAAATAGTTTGAAAGTTCTAAAAGCACATATATGTGCCCCTCTAATAACTAGGACAATTACTTCCAGGCACATCCACCCGTTATTGAGAAAAAAAGCAATACATGGAATCATACATCAAAATTTTCCTTTAACATTAATATTCAGATTATTTAACACATGTTAGTCAGAATTTGGTTTTTAAACTTATATTATTTCATTTTACTTACAGCATGCTTATGAATTAGGTTACAGCACATTGTCTCTATTAAAAATAATGTTTTCCTGATGGTAAAATTAGTATATGTTCATTAAACAATTTGGAAAATAAGGAACAATACTATGTTGAAAAGAAAATTAAAACCATCTCCAATGCCTAGAAATCATAAAAGTGACATTTTGATGTATTTGTTTCAAGTATTTTATTATACTATATTTTATAAAATTGCCATAACTATATGGTTTCTGAATCATGCTTTTTCACTTAACATTATATTGTGAATTTTTAGTATATTGCAAAAATTTTTCAAAACTGTAATTTTTAATGTTGACAATATTGTAGTATATAAGTATTCCATAATTGATTTCCCTATTGTTGACATTTTGGTTTTTCCCCTCATTTTTTAATTTTTTTGCTATCATAAATATTAAGAGCTAGCTTTCTTATTTACAGTTTACCTTTGGGAAAACAGTACTACAGAGGTTAAATGGCTGACTACAAGGCTAGGACTGGAATACAAATTCTTTAGTCTAATTCCCTTTCTCATGGACCATAAATACCGGTACTAATTTACTTTAAAACTATTAATCAATGCTCAGACGACACTTGCCATTTCAATACATTTTATTTCTTGGCCTTTGTGTTTAAGACAAACATTACTGATAGGAGGTTCTGGATGGAATTGATATATAGTCTTAATGTGAGGGTAAATGGGGCTGAGGGGGTAATTCAGAGTACCTACAGCATCCTTCTTCATTTCTACTTTTTCTTGTCACACCAACTTCTCCATCTGAATTGCCTAACACTGATGACATGACTTTCTGATTTATTTCATGAGAAAAGATAAAGCTTCCCTGATGCTCAGGGTTCCTACCCCCCACCCCACCCCACCCCCCACACACACACCCAAATGACATTGGCCCCTACATTAAAGCATTCTACTGTTTCCCTTCTCTTTCTTCACCTGCTTTAGTATATTGCAATATAATTTATTTCTTGCTTTTCTCTCTCTCTCCCTCTCTATCCCATAGTGTGCTGACTGGTTTTTTATTTTCTGTAGAAACTGTTGGTATCTGCCATTCTCCCCTATCATATTGTTAAAAAGAAATACTTCCAATATAAGAACTACCCTGTGGCCATCCTTCTTCCATGATGCTTAAAGTTATGCTTCAAAGAGATCACAAGGTCATGGGGAAAAAATCAGTCCTGAGAACCTGGAAGATCAAATTTTCAATTTTTGTCTGAACTCTACTACTGACTTGCCTTATGACCTTCAGCAAGTTGCTTATCTCTGTGGTCTCATTCCATCTTTATTAAATGGTCTTGAGATTTCTTCCAGTTCTGAAATGACATATTTTTGAAGTCTTGTATTTTTAGATGCTTTTAAGAGCATCTCTTGAATCTTGTCTGTTTAAAAAGTAACTTGTTTAAGGTGATATCCTTCTGGCCATCAAACACCTTTGCTTCCATTTTTTGGTCCAACCCAAGAGAAAATGCTTGTTGAAGGACTTCATCCCAGAGTGTTTTTGTCCACAGTCCTGCTCAAGAGGATCAGTAGGATCAATGCTTGATCCTATC
Organism: Craseonycteris thonglongyai; assembly: GCA_004027555.1. NCBI lineage: Eukaryota > Metazoa > Chordata > Mammalia > Chiroptera > Craseonycteridae > Craseonycteris > Craseonycteris thonglongyai. The sequence goes on from PVKE010009420.1 coordinate 8,988, forward strand.
AGCCAGGACTTTTTTCTGGGTTTGATGCTTTAGAGGCCCCCATTCTGGTCCTCCTCTGGACCACAGAGTGACAGGTCTGACCGAATTTGCCCACCTGGAACCTTCTCCCTCTTATAAACCAAGCTCTCCTCCCCAGGAAATCCGGAATTCTCTGCTCATGAAGCTCTGAGTCTGTTTCCAGGGCCTTCTTGGGCTTCTGCTCCTCTCGGTCTTCTTAAAAGCAGACTATATTGCCCAAAGTATGGTCAAGAAGAGACTCTTTGTGGAATTTGTGTTGAGGGTTGTGGACAGGGCTCAGATATATAATGTGGAGTCTATACTCTTGATACACAAGTTCTTTGAGGTGAGTATAAACAGAAGAGTGTGTGAACCATTGGGTGGGGGATTAGAGACATCCATTGGCACATTCGCCTCAGGCTCACAACTGTCAGGGACAGGCCTGCTTGTGAGATACACAGTCTTGCACAGAGAGCCATAGAACAGTCAATAAGAATGGTTCTTCAAAGACTCTCTGAGTTATTTGTGGCCACATAGGAGAATTCACTAACTGGAATGAATGGGCAATAGAAAAGGCATGGGGAAGCCACAGACTTGTCATCTTTAGCTCTAGCTAGATGCAAGTTCTGGACACAAAGATAATTTATAATTTCCTGCCTGGTCTTTATATTGCCAAACTAGAGTTACGATTTTGTGGGCACAAAGTGTGATATTACATTAACAGTAATGACAATAGATTATTGAGTCTAACCTGATCCCCATGTTGACACTATTTCTCTCTATTTGTGTTGGTTCATTTTCCCTTGACTCCCTCCCTCACCCAAGTAAAGATCATTAGATAAAGCAAGGTAATCTCGATAGGCTGATCTAGCCACCCCTTAACTAACTACTACATCTGAGACCATAGTTGTAATAAATGGCCTATTAAAAATAAGGTGACCAGACGTCCCGCTTTTGGTGGGACAGTCCCAATTTTTAACAATTTGTCCTGCATCCCGCAGCATTTTTAAAAAGTCCCGATTTTTGGAAAGAATGCACGACAAGCTAGGGAACGGCGGGAGATAGACCAAATTTTTAATCAAGAATCCCCTCCCCCCCGGTCAGTGGTGCCCCACTTTACCAATGTTAAAATCTGGTCACCTTAATGTAAAAGCATGTTAATTCCAAACTTCATTCAATTATTTCTCACATAATAGTATGTTTTAGGATTAGAGGTCATGATTTTGTAAACTTGGTTTTCTTAATTATATTCAGATGATAGTTCAAAATGATCAAAAGTATATACCCTTTAAAATGGTTTTTAGTTGTAATTCTACCCAAGTCAGAAAATTAGCTTGGGAAAAGTCTACCCAGTTTACAAATTAGCTGGATGGCATGGAACAAGTTATTTGCCCTCTTGGAGACTCTATTTCTTTAACTGTAAAATGAGTGGGTTGGAATTAAATGGTCTCTAGGGTTCCTTAAAAATCTAAGGTTTTATGATTGTTTATGATTTTATAAGCAGTTATGCTTAGAGCTCTGTAGCAGAGAAACTTGCAGTATGTGAAAACCTTTAGGACTTAGTGAAGAAATGAAAAGACCATTCGTCAGGAAATGAGGTCAGGTTAGAGAGCAAAGAGTGTAGTTGCCTGAGCAACTGGAGTTTGAAAGGAAATTATTAGAGTTAAACGCAGACAGATGAAAGCCAAGGAGAAAGAAAAGAGAGGAGAGCTCCATCTTTTCCTGTTGCAGTCCTAAAAGAGAAATCATGTGATAACTGCTTAACTTTCTGGAATAAGGTGAGGTATAAAAGAAACAAACAAATACATAAAATACCCAATTAGTAGGTGGCTATAGAGTTATATCTGCTACAGCTTCATCCCTAGTGTTCGGTTTTTTTTGTTTTGTTTTTTTAAGATTTATTTTATTGTTTTTGACAGAGAGAGAGACAGAGACAGAGAGAAGGGGAAGAGCCCAGAGCAGTCTTTATAGTTGAAGGTCATCAGTTTTCAACATAGTTTCATTCCACACAGGTGGGTGGGGGCCACTCAGGGTGGGAACCAGGTTGGGGCCTCTGGCATGGGAGGCATGCCCCCACATGCTGGGGGCCAAACAGGGGGCTGAGCCAGAGGCCTCTCACATGGGAGGCTCGCCCCAGCAAGAGCTGAGACAGGGTCCCAGGAAGCATATGGGTCCACATGTACCAGGGCCAGGATTCAATCCTCAGTTCCCAGGGCTTCCAGACAAGCTCTTAACCCACTGAACCATCCCAGCATCCCCCATTTCCTAGTGTTTTAATCAAAGCCTGAACATTTAAATGCCAACTCTACATTGTTACTTCAGTGGTTACCTGCTACATGCTATTTTTTTCTAACTCTTTCAACACCAGAAATTGCCCCTACCCCCTACCCCAAAGTCCTGCAAGTATAATTGTATGCTGAAGCCAGGGTTGAAAGCTGGCATCATGTCCCCAAATCCTATTTTGATAGTGATGATACAGCAGACAACAATAGGAAGCTACCTGGTCAAAGTGTTCAACCCAAAGCTATAGTCGCACTACTCCAGAGAATATGGAGCCCCCAACCAAGAAGGAGGGGCCTTTTAGTCTTGTATAGTATCTTCCCAATGAAGTGAGAGCTATAGTTTGCCTTGGACATCTAACCATATTAAGAGAAAACAATTTCATACCTGGCTACCCAGGCTTTGTAATTGATCAAAATGCAAGCAATTGCAGGGGTGGAGTGGGAAAGAAACAGTCACAAAAGACCTGTAAAATCTCAGATCTGGCTAATTAGTTTTTCTAATATATAAACAAAAAATTGGCTATATTTCTAATAATTTGAACTTATGAGATATAAATATATATCAGTGAATTTCATATTTTCTTGTGCTCAGAAAATCACAACTTTCTGGAAAATTCAGATAATTTTTATTGTAACTTATGTTTCTGAAATCTGACTCAGTTTCCTCTATGATGTATGTTCATAAATCTCTTCTTGTTAGAATATTTTGTTGAATGCAAACAATGTACTAACAACCATACAGAAAATGAACAACCATAATCTGTCCACTTTCTTTTTAATCTAAATAAAATATCATTTCTCATTAGAAGTTTAGACATCCAGAACAGACCACTGAAATCATAGGGCTTCTGTGAGCACTGAGTAAAATTACCTCTACAGTGAAGGGGCTGATAAAGAGAAAAGGGGAATTCTTTTACACTACATTTTGGGGAACTTCAACTATATTTGAGGTTTGGGGAGGTTTCGTGAACAGCTGCTTCTTCAGGGGCCTAAGAACAACCACAATGCCTATAACGCTGTGTTAATTTTATTTAACAAACACCTGGATAGAGCCTCTATGTGCCAGCCCCTTTAAGTGCTTTACAAATATTAATCTTTGATTTTTCATAACAACCCTACAGAGTATTCAATGTCATCATCATCATCATCATCATCACCATCTCTATTTTACAGATGAAGAAACTGAAGCACATAGAGGTTAAGTCATTTGCCCAAGGCCTACAGCTAACAGGTGACAAAACTCAGGGCATACAGCTATAGAGCCCACATTCCTATCCACCACCGTCTGCTCCTCTCTGAGTAGGTCATTATTGGAGGTGGGGGTGGAGGGAAAGAATTAGAAGATGTCCCGGGTGCCACACCCTTTTAGCAGGTCACTTCTCTAGTGTGGAAACAATACTTTTAACTTCTGGCAAATTCTACCTCTTTAACCCAGAGAATCATTCTCAGGTCTGTGCCTCTTAGATGTTCTTGGGATAAAAACATAGGATGAAGTAAAATTTAAGGCTAATCTCCAGTTACGTTGCTTAAGAAGCTGAGACCAGTGAACTAAAGGAGAAAATAACAAGATATTAATGCTTTCTACCAGATTAGAGCCCTCTTAGTTGCCTTTATAACTTGCATAATAATCAATAAAAAAAAATTGTTGCTGTATTTACAGGATGATTTGAATGACTTATCTTTGTTTTGAGAGAAAAGAAGCTATCAGTTTCTACAAAACATATACCTTGGCCAGGGACCTTAGCAGGTGAGGTCCTTTAGGGTGACCAGATGTCCCGCTTTTGGCGGTACAGTCATGATTTTTAACAACTTGTCCCACATCCCGCAGCGTTTTAAAAGAGTCCCGATTTTTGGAAAGAATGCACAACAAGCTAGGGAACAGCAGGAGATACACCAAATTTTTAATCAAGGACCCTCTCCCCCCTGATCAATGGTGTCCTGCTTTACCAATGTTAAAATCTGGTCACCTTACAAAGTTTACATACAACTGAGAAGTGGTACAAGGATATTAATCTGGAAGATTGTCATATTAAAAATTTAAAAAGAACCTATTTACCCATCAGTAGAAGAAAGATGACAGAATGTTCTTGCAATAGAATACAAAGCAATCATGTAAAAAAACAAGGCTGACCTATGTATATTTACATGGAAAGATATGTGTAACATGTTAAATGAAAAAGGCAAGTTGCACAATACTTTTGTAGTATTAGGCCTTTTTGTGGGAGAAGGACACAAGAAACATTTGTTCCCCTGTAACACAAGGCATGTTTGAATACAAATAGAAAAAGCCCTAGAGAATACACACAAACATTTTAAGAGTGGTTACCTCTGGAGAATGTGCCAGATGGTGATGAAAAGGAGATCAGTTTTTACTTTATAGACTTCCACTTTCTTGTGGTGGGTAAGATTCACCAAATGCACATGAGTTAAAGCACAAGGAAGCATATGGAAACCATTCAACAATTGGGGAAAGATTAAGAAATAATCAATTATAAACAAGCTGTGTATAAGTTTGACAAACTGACCCATGAGATATATCATATAACCACTTTATGTTCTTCCATCATTGTGCATAAATACTGTTCTGGCTTTACTAGATTTTTATTTTGCTAATGCTATGGATTTTGAGGTTTTATTTTCATTAAAACTTAAGAAGGAAAAAAATAATACTTCCCAAAGTCAATAGTTAATGCACTGATCTTTTAAAATTATATATTCCTTTAAGAAACTCAAATACACATTAATGTGGACCATTGTCACATTTCAGAGGATCTGACGGCTTGTACTAGGATAAAAACAATGTGGCACAATTAGATCAGTTTGGGTTCTATCACTGATGTGCTCATTAACTACTACCACTTCACACCTATAGGTCCCTATGTGATCACCTTTTTAAAAAGAAAATCCATGATTCAAAAAAGCAAGAGAATGGTATCTCTCTTAGTTGACTGACAATAAAATACATCTCCAATGCTGGTGAAATCCTTGATATGCAGCTTACCTAAGCAGTGGTGAAGATGACATCTGAAGTATCCAGCATGTTGCCCCTGCTTCTTCCATGGTCCGTTCAAGTATCCCTTCTAAAAGCCTTGACTATAATTTCCCACCATTTACAATCTGGCACGAAAGCCTCTTTCTGCCATGGCACCTTGGTCCACTTTTCCAGCCTCCTCTCCCACCTTCCAACCCCTGCCCAATTCCACACTTTCAGAATCTTCAGGCCATATAGAAAATGTCTCCGGTTTACTATCTGCAGGCCCATATTCTCTTAGCAGAAATCCCATAAGTCAAAAGTGCTTCAGAATTTATAACGTTTTCAATTTTCAACAAGTAATCCCATGCTTATAGGTATATGACACAATACCCCCAGAGGATCTCAGCCATCAACTCATCTTCAAACATATTAATGCAGCAAACCTAGAATATTCACATTAAGTGTGATAAGGGTGCAAATAGCCTCTGTCAGTCCAGCTCTGATTTTGCCCCTGAGCAACTTCCCTCCAGATCTGTTACCCACACACTTCCCACCTGCTCTGTGCCCAGGAAGCTGACCTATCTGGGCTTCAGCTCCACAATCCATTGTCCTCAGCTTCTGATAAGGTATGGCCATTGGGAAGCCTCCCAGCACACTCTACAGGAGGTCTAGGATAGTTCTCTCTCCTGGACAGCCATCTGCAGGCCATTGTGTGTAGGCAATTGTCTTCCTAGGGTTTCCAAGAACCACTTCCTCCTCTTGTCTCCTTGTGTCTAGGGATCTGAGCAGCAATTCTGTTCCTCCTACCAGGGTCACACTGTCACACTGCTATCCCACTCTCACATCCTATCCCTTGTGCCAGCGTTCCACCTGCACCCTTGTAAGTAGTCTCTTTATGAAATCCTCAGATGATCCCAATTTGAGAATGCCATCTGTTTTTCAAAGGGTCCCTGACAAATGAAGCATACCATTGAGTCTCGATTGAGTCCCGATTGAGTCAGGTTGTCCTGCCTCATGGGTTCAGACAAAGCTTTCAGCTTTTAGAATGTTTTGGATTTCCCAATTACATCTAAGATACTGCGAACCCATAGTCTACTGTTTCTTCTATTTAGCACACACTGCTCCTTCTATCTGGAATGACCTTGTCTCCTTGTCCAACTGGCTAACTTCAATTGAGTTTTTAAACACCATTTATCCAGTAAACTTGAAGGGTAAACTATCCGCTGACCAATCCCCTGTAGACCACCCCCATCCAATAGTCCTGAACACCTGTAAACTTGCTGGAACAGCTGTGGAAAACTTATGTGAGAATAGGGTTTGAAGGGGAAACCCCACCCAGGAAAGTAATGAACTCATAACTACGCTTAATGTTACATATGAGGGCTGTCCAAAAAAAGTGTGTGTGGGGGGCGGTGGGTGGAGAGGGGATGGCTAGCAGGCTAATTGCTCACTTCGTAGCCCCAGAAACCAAGGATCAAATCCCAGCCCCAAACCTTGTGGACTCATATGCTGAACTGAGGTGTGCTTCCCATGCAGGAGGTCCCCAGTTCGGTTTTCACCCCCCTGTTCAGCCCCCAGCTTGAAGGGGCATGACTCTCATGTGGGAGGCTTCCGGCCCTGTTCCTACCCTGCGCGGTCCCCACCCACCTGTGTGGAATGAAACCATGTCAAAACTGATGACGTACAACTATGGAAACTGCTCTGGGCCCTTCCCCCTCTGTCCCCATCTCTCTCTGTATCTCTCACTCTATGTCAAAAACAATAAAAATCTTAAAAACAAAAAATCTAACCATTGTCAATATAATAAGAATGGCTACATGGCTGGATCCTTTCTGGACAGCCCTCGTATGTCAAATATATGTTGAATGAAAGGTTTAAAATTTCTCAATAATACTGTATGATTCAAAAAGTAATGGATGAGTGTACTGACACTGGACCGACATTTAGTGGATTTAAAACTTCTTTTGATCATCTTCTTATACCTCAGACTCACAGACAAAAATATAAAGACTCACAGACAAAAACATAAAGAGAAATTTTTGAAAAATACACATATTTAGTATGCACAATGCATTCTGGAATTTTCTAGCCTATTAAGCCAATACCACTTTTTTAAAATACTGACCAGAGGATGCTGAGATAGCTCAATAGGTTGAATGCTTGCCTTGCAATTGCAAGGTTCAGGGATCAAGTCCCAGCCCCGACCTGTGCAACCCCATACTGAACTTCAGCACAACTGGTAACCCACCAGCTAGGATGGCAGCAAAGGTTCTCACCTCTCATGTGAGCAGCCCCCAGTTCAGTTCCTACCCCATGCAGCCCCACATCCCCCTGTGTGGAATGAAACTATGTCACAACTAATGACGTACAACTGTGGAGACTGTGCTGGGCCCTCCCCAGTTCTCTCTCACTTTCTCTCTCTCTCATTTTCTCTCAAACAATAAAATATATATATTTTAAAGGATTATGAAAATACTTACCATACCCTAGAAATAGATCATGCCACACACAGAGGGGAGGACACCAAACTAAACAATATTTGTTGACAAACGCTTTCACTGTCAAGCAAAGAACCAAGTGTTAAGCAAAATTGTAACCCCAGTTTAGTTAGGTTTCTTTTGCCATTTACACTTTCGTGTTGTTTCTCCCCATTTTCAGTGACTTGCTCTCCTGAGCAGGGGCAGGAATTCCTGTCCTAATGTTGGATGACATCTAGATGGAACTACAGGACGTGTGATGAGACACAAGCCAGAGCAGCCAGCAATCTGGGAATTGGGACTGTCTTAGCCAATTTTGGATATTTGGTCACCTTATCCAAGATTACATGTTCTCTCTCTCTCTCTCTCTCTCTCTCTCTCTCTCTCTCTCTCTCTCTCTTGCTCTCTCTCTCTCTTTCAGTCTCTCAGAAGACAGCTTTTATTGCATAATTTAAAAAGAATTTTTTCTGTGCTGTTTAATGACTTGGGTTAATTTTGAACAAGGGTTTATGAAATGTGATCTGGTGCCAGGAAAATGTGGATCAACTGTTGCTTCCCCAGAGGAAGTAGGGGTGCTTTTCATAAGAATTGTCCATATTTCTTTTAGGACTTAAAAGACCAAGCAAAATATAGGTTATAAAGGGGGTTTCTGGTGTATAAGCAAACCAAATTAAACAAACCCTAGTAAGAAAAAATTTTTTCTAGGCTCCTGCTTGTACCAAGCAGATAATCATTTAGGTGCCCTTGAGCATAAAGGAGTTAACTTATGGGTATTGTATCCTTTAGGATTAACACTGGATGCATGTAGCAGAAATCTAAAATAGTCAATAACAGTCTGATCTCAAATAAGACAGTATTTAGCTCTCATACAAAAGCAAAGGGGTTGGCAATCTAGAACTGGCATGGCTCCATGATATCAAAGCACCAGGATTCTTTTCTACTGTTTATTACTGAGATTTCTGTTAAAGCATTCAATTTTTAGATGGCTTAGAGGGGGAAAGGAGGAGAAATGTCTGGCAAATTGCACATACCTCATCCTATTATAGTTCATTGAACAGAATGTAATCATATGGCTCTACTTAGCTGCCCAGAAAGTTGGGAAATGTAGTCTCTACCAGGAGGACATATGCCCAGCTTAAAACTAGAAGGTCTGTTATATTGGAAGATGGGAATGACAGATATTGGAGGAAATGAGATATATCTTCCACAAATATAAGTGGCCTGGGATTGGTAAGGTTTTAGGTTCAATTCCTGCAGTCTTTACCTCCCCTTCTCAAATAGCCAATCTCCTTATTTTTTAATCTTGCCTTAAAGGGAATTGCAAATAGCACTACTCTACTTAGCTTGGTCGATTACTTTGCCCTTATAGGGCTGCGCCTGCCATGCCAGTATAACTTGTCGATGGCTCAAACTAAAGCCAATCAAACCCTACTGACAAGGTTGAGAAACAGGGTCTAAGTAGGAATCAGGAAGAGGGAAAGGAGTGCTGGAGAGGTAATCAACAAATATACTACAATGTCTAAGAAGCATCCTGAAGTTAACATGTTCAAACCAAACTTCTTGATTTCTCTCTCAAGTTGCACCTCTAAGTGAACTACCATCCACCAAGTTGTTTAAGCCAAAAACCTAAGTGTAATCCTTCAGCCTCTTTTCCCCTCATCTCCAAGCAAGACTGGCAACATAATTTGTGGGGCCCAGGGAAAATGAAAATGCAGGGCCACTTGTTGAAAAATTATCATGAATTTCAAGGTAGCCACAGCAGAGTATTAAATAAACTGTGAGTCCTGAGGCCTGGTGCAACTGCACACAAAGCCAGCTCCACAGGCAACATACCTACATTTTATTAGTTCTACCTCTGTGATAATTTTATGTGTCAACTCGCCTGGACCACAGGGTGCCTAGACATTTGGTCAAACATTATTCTGGATGTATTCGTGAGGGTGTTTCTGAATGAAATTAACATTTGAATCAACATGCTGAATAAAGCAAATTGTCCTCCCTGAGGTAGGTGGGCCTCACAAGCACCGAAGGGGGCTATGAAATTTTGGAGGAAAGGGCTTGTTGGCTTTTTATTAAATAGCCAGGGATGTCATTACTAAGAAGTTCTATGATTTTTAGGTTGCAACCTGATAAAAATTAGAGAGCCAGCTCTGCTCATTCATGCTGCCAGAATAGCACAGTGGTTGAGTTGCCTTATACTTGCAAGATTGGAGTTCATTTCCCGGCCCGGGCCCATGCAAACCTATATGCTGAACTGAGGCGCAACTGGTAAAAGCCGGGATGGCAGCGAAGATTCTTGTCTCCCATGCGGAGGCCCCTGATTTGGTTTCAGCCCCATGTGGTCCCACATTCACCTGCGTGGAATGAAACCATGTCACAACTAATGATGTACAACTATGGAGACTGCTCTGGGCCCTCCCCCTTCTCTCTTCTCCCTTCTCTTCTCTTCTCTTCTCTTCTCTTCTCTTCTCTTCTCTTCTCTTCTCTTCTCTTTCTCTCTCTCTCTCTCTCTCTCTCTCTCTCTCTCTTTCTTTCCTTCTCTCAAAACAATGGAATAAATCTTTGAAAACAATTAAAATATCAACTATAAATCTGAACCTATGAAGACAGGGATTTTTAACTTTTTAATATGTCCACTACTCTCTCTCCAATGCCTAGAACAGGAATTGGCATATCTCAAGTGCTTAATAAAATACACGTAGGATGGCTGGATGGGTAGATGGACCATTAAAGTCTCAGATCAAAGGCCATCTCTACCTGAAGTCCCAGGCATATTTAGATATTCCTCCTCCTCACTCCTTTCCCATACATATCTTCTTTTATCATATTGTACTTCTTTGTGTGTATGTTGTTCTGAGCTGAAAACTATGTTGAAGTCAAGGGCTTCACTGCTTCATCTTTATATACTTAGAAGTGAGTACTTTGTGCTTGGTACATAATTTGCTTTTGAATAAATGAGTGATTGATTATAATCCCCATTTTTTTAAAGATTTATTTTTATTGTTTTTGACAGAAAGAGATAGAGAGAGACAGACAGAAGGATGAGGGCCTAGAGCAGTCTCCATAGCTGTACATCATTAGTTTTCAATAGTTTCACCCCACCGGTGGGCAGGGGGCTGTGCAGGGCAGGAACCAGGCTGGGAGGCATGCCCCCATGAGCTGCATGCCTCCTACATGGGAAGCACCCTGGGGCAGGAGCTGAACCAGGGAACTCCCCCATGGGAAGCTCTCCCCACTGAGAACTGAACTGGGGACACACAGCAGTTCGGCATACGAGTCTGCATGGGTGAGGGGTGGGATACGATCCTCGGACCCTGGGGCTGCAAATGAGCGCTCAACCTACTGAGTCATCCAGGCATCCCCTATTCACCATTTTAAAGATGAGTAAACTGAGATTCAGAAAGAATAAATAACTTTTAAGTACACACACTAGTAAGGTGGAGAGGTAAGATATTATAATAACCCAAATATTAGGTTGGTGTAAACATAATTGCTGTTTTTGCATTGTTGAAATTTGCCATTTGATATAGGAATACAGTCTTAAATAAACGTGGCTATGTTCTACATCATTTTAATGCACATTTCTCGCTCTATATTTTTTGCTAACACTTGTTCCTTGCTGTTTATTTTATATTTATTTTAGACTATAGAAATAATGTTAGACAAAAAGCAAATTTGAGCAATTTTCTTATTCAAGTTCAAAACAGGTCATAAAGCAGGAGGGACAACTCACAATATCAACAATGGATTTGGCCCAGGAACTGCCAACAAACATATCATGCAGTGGTGGTTCAAGAAGCTTTGCAAAGGAGACAAGAGCCTTGATGATGAGTGGCATAGCAACTGGCCATCGGAAGTTGACAACAACAAATTGAGAGCAATCACTGAAACTGATCCTCTTACAACTACCGGAGAAGTTGCCAAAGAACTCAACATCAGCCATTTTACTATTATTCAGCATTTGAAGCAAATTGCAAAAGTGAAAAAGCTCAATAAGTGGGTGCCTCATAAGCTGATCAAAAGTAAGAAAAAATAATAATAAAAAAAAATAGTTGCTTTGAAGTGTCGTCTTCTCTTATTCTACACAATGACAATGAATCCTTTCTCAATTGAATTGTGACGTGTGACACCAAAGTGGATTTCATATGGCAACTGGCGATGACCAGCTCAGTGGTCGGGCTGAGAAGAAGCTCCAAAGCACTTCCCAAAGCCAAACTTGCATGAAACATGGTCATGGTCATTGTTCGGTGGTCTGCTGTAGATCCAATCCATTACACTTATGCAGCTGGTAATGGATGCTATTGTTTGCATGGTTTGGTTGATCTGAGTTCCCAGGAGAAAAGAGCAAGTTTTAAAAATAGAGCAAGTGTCCAAGGCTTGTCTGAACAAACTGAATCCCCACCCTGGGATTAGCACTCAGGACACCTAAAGCTTTTCCTCTCCTCTCTCCATCACTACTTCTATTGGAATTGGGGCTTCAACCTTTTCTAAACATGACTCCTCCAAGGTTGCTACATGAAAAGCAAAAGCTTATTTTCTATTAGCCTCATGTTACCACATCAAAAATAGAGACTCTCATTTCATTGTCCTAACATCTTCCCCTTTACATGGCTGGATACTTTACAGACAGCCCTCCTATACCAACATTAGAAATAACAGTGTTTGTGTAAATGGTTCTTGAGAAGTAATACAAAAAGTTACTTACAATTTTTTTTAAGTGCTTGTTACTTGTTCTCATTTCATCGTCTCTCAAGCTGAGACAGTTACAATCAGAAATGCAAAAATTCACAATTTTTCTCTAATGTCTTTTGTACTTAAAATCTTCAGTAGATACGTAAGCATCTTATTCAGTAATACTGTACCACCATAGTCTGTACCTACTATACATTTAATTCTTAATTTTGCCTACATAAAATGTTGACACATCTATATTTTGGAAAGCAATAGGGAATTATAAGTGCAGGTCTGGTACTAGACTTCCTTTGTTTAAATCCCATCTCCATCATTTATTTGCTATATGATATTAAGTTCCTTAATAGCTCAGTCTTTTCCCTCATTTTACAATGGGATCCTATCACTTCATAATGTCGTTTAATATAAAAATACTAATTTCTCATTAGGCATTATGTTGAGCACTTTACATTCGTCTAATTGTCAGAGCAAGCTAAAGAAACTAAGACACTAAACACAGAGATTTGTAGACAATAAAATAGGTATATCAAGTGAATGGAGCTCAGAGAAACTAAAAGGTCTGCAGCAGGCAGGCCAATGGTAGAGCCGGGACTGGAGCCCAGGTCCGTCTGCCCGCAAACCCCAGGTCCTTGACCCCTACACCATATTTTGACAATGCACAAAGTGCTGAGGACAATGCTAGCACAGAAAGCCCCTAATACGTGTCATTTTCTTTATCACTGGCCTTCTGTGTTAGAAAGGATGAGATAAGTAGGCTTTGAACACGGGCTTGCCAGCTTCTAGTCGGGCCTTGAACCCAATGGTAAGAGCTACAGAATTTTCCTAGTCAAGGTTTAGGGTGACATGGAAAATGCACCATTCTTCACAACTCTATTCTCTCTCTGAAATTGGGATGCGAATTGAGTCACGCTCGGGTTGGGGTCGCCTCTCTCTGGAGTCCCTTTACCCTCAGGAAACTCGCAGGCCGAGCCGAGACGACAGCGGCCCTAGGGTGGGGGGAGCCTGTTTCCAGCCGGACTGCATCCCTGAGTGCTCCCGAGCGCCGCGCCTGCGCGCTCAGCCCAACGCCGCACCGGCCCTGCGGGCGCTAGCTTGCCGTCTTCCCGGCACCTGGGCCGTGAGATGCGCGGTTGCCGGGTCCATGCCAGCTCCAGGTGTGTGAGGAGGTTTTCAGTAATCCAGTGTGAGGTGGAGCGAGCCCTGGGAAGAATCAGGCCTGCCTCGATCCCTCCAAGGTGCTCGGGGACCTAGAACGGGGGCGTCACGACCTCAGCTCCCTTTCCTTCCCACTTCCCCTCCGTCTTGACTGCGTCTCACGGGGAACAGGGAATCTCTGAGAGGAAGGCGCAGAAGAGGATGCTTTTCCTTTGCGGTGATGGGTCGTGTCACATAAGGCATTTTTTCCCTGCTGGGGCCAATGCAGTTTTCACCCTTGCTTGTCCTTCCTTTCCTGATGTGGAATTTTGCAATCTCTGCACTCGGCCCGACCTTTCAGTGCTTATTGGTTCTGGGCAATTAGGGCAAGAGCCTGAAGTCAAGGGCCTCTTAATGCACAGAGCAATCCCCCAGGGAGGCAGAGATGAGGGTTCAAAGCCAAGAGAGTGGGCCAGAGGAGTCGGGGTAGAAGAAACTAGAAAGGGGGACAAGGCTGTGATAAATGTCGCCAGAGATTATTACCCAACTGAAAGTTGTCTAACTTTCTCTTAGGTCTTTCTTTTTTTGTTTTCTGCTTGTTTGTTTTGTTTTTTCTTTTGTTTTTGTTGTTGTTTGTTTACTTTGGTTGATAAAATCAACTTAGACGTTTTAATGGTGTTAGTTAAGGCTAGAAAACCAACATGCTGTCAGCCATGAAGCAACTTTGAAGTGTTTTTATATAAGTTTTTTTACTGTCTTCTGGTGGAGTATACATTGGGGAGTATACATTGGCTGGATGATTTTTGGATTGAAACATTGAGATTTACTATTTTATTTCTTATTTTCAGTTTAACATTGGAAAAATTGTGCAGTTTTTGGTGTTTGTTTTTTTAAATATTATTGACAAAAGAATTAATTGAGAGAACAGGTAATCAGCTGAAGTGGGTTTTAGAGCTCTATCAGATTAATGTGCCCCATGTATAAGTACATGGGGGACTGCATTTGGAGTGTTGGGGATTCTTGAGCTGTCATTTATAAATAGGAAATGAGATCATTGCTTGCCACCAAAGGTGCTAACAGTACAGGGCTCCCACTAAGTATTTTCCCAGCTGGTGTGGAAGCCAGTGACAATATTGTCCAGTCTTAGTCCTAGTAGTAGATGATCAGCCATACACTGGCACAGGACCTGTAGGTAGTCAATTCTTGTAATCAGAGATGGCTGTCTGTATGTGGTTCTAGTGTGGAACATTTTTTTTTCCCCCCCAAGAATGTTTCATAGAAACTTAAAGGGAAGGAGAAACATACCATAGGAATTGAAGAGTCCAGCTCTACACTGAAATGAAATATTTGTGTGATCTCTGAGCCCCCACCACAGACAATTACAAGGCTTTGCCTGGCTGGCCTGGTAAGGGAGGGGAGCAGTTGTCCTCCCCACACTTGTGCATGGCTAATGCATTGCCGTTTTCTGGAGGGAGTTGCAGTTAGGAACTCACTCCCTTTCCTCCTGCTAGCCATGCTCAATCTGTACTGCATTCCTCCATTCTGAGTACCTTGGCTGAGGCACTTCCAGGCACCTCCAAGACCTTATTAGAAGGCGACAGCCTTGACTGGTGGACTTTTCTCCAGTTCGACTCAGATCCTTTCTATTCTGAGCCCTTCCTTCTTCCCTGACCTGGTCCATAGGTCCATAAAGAGGTAGAAGCAGCCTTTTGTTTGGACTTCCTCTGCAGTAAGATGATTGTGTGCACGGCATCTGCATGATACTCACCTAGTGTGGGTCTCTTTAATGGACCGCTGGGGAGTCAGTAGTACTTCCTTTAGCCTCTTCCCTGCACTGTTGCAATAAGTGAACAAAGATTTGATCTTTTTTTTTTTTTCATTTGTGCTTATTGTCTTAATTGACCACCTCAACATCTGATTGCTTGACAGGAATTAAATAAATTGCCAAATTCTTGTCAGTTTGCTGGATTCATGATTTAATTTTAATTCTCATAACTGTTGCTGTGTTAGCATATGTAGGGATTTAGAGGTTGTTTACCTATAGTTTCTCTAACCCAGTGTCAGGAAAATGCATATGAATAGTACTAACATCTGAGTGTTAGTAACTTAGACATCTGGGTTATATGGCATATTTTATAAATTAATATAGAGGCTTGTGGTTAGATTGTTTTATATTGCATGGATTTGTGTGGCATATTTCATTTGGCCTCTAATTAAATTTTTTGATAAATATTTTGGGATTGTATGGGCCAATTGAACAAAACCAGACATTTGTTTTCCTTAGTAATCCTGTCTCATGCTATGAATCTTGATCTTATTTAATAGATTACTTAGCTACTTTGAATAAAGTGATTGATTTTTTGGTATGGGTTACTCTGCCCTAGTGTTGTGTGAAGTATGCCAGAAACAGCCTTCACAAACATTTTTACCTCTTAAGAAGTTTCACAAAACAGTTTTAATTCTTACTATATGTTATGCAATCTGATATTTTCTACTCTAATTAGACAAAAATGCTGAACATGGCTCAGTTAATTTCACAATTGGTTAATGCAGGAGTCTCAAATCCCAGGGCCAACGACCGGTATAATCTGTGGCTTGTTAGGAACTAGGTCACACAGCAGGTAAGCAAGCAGAGCTTCATCTGTATTTACAGCTGCTCCCTATTGCTCAAATTACTGCCTGAGCTCCACCTCTTGTCAAATCAGCAGTGGCATTAGTTTCCCATAGGGTCAACCCTATTGTGAACTGCCCATACACATCCCCACTACCCCTCCCGTCTGTGGAAAAATTGTCTTCCATAAAACTGGCGCCTGGTGCCAAAAGGCTGGGGACTACTGCTTTAATAAGTAGTGACATACAGTTTGAGAAATATTGTGTAAAACAACTAGTAGAATATATTTGCTCAATAAATGAATTAATGCTTTTTTGTTTGTTTGTTTGTTTGTTTGTGATTCAGATTGCTGAAGAGAACCACACAATGGGTGTGTTTGTGATTTTGTATTTAAGGTGTCTTCTAGGAGAGGACAGTAAATAACAAATAGCATAATATGTTGGACATTGGCCATATCAGCTGACAAATAAAAACCCTGGGTTTCTGTTAGACTTATCAATTTCTCTGATCTCAACGAGAAGGTACAACATGAGAAAAAGAGAGAACAGTGTTTTGTTTTGTTTTGTTGTTTTGAATCTTTAACTCCCTGCCACCAAGATCATATGGTGGCAAATCCAGGACTAGAATCCATGTTTTATGGGATATTTTCTCCCAGTTGTCCATGTTGTCTTTTTTGATCCAAAGAAGTAATTGAGAGTAAATAGAGTTAATGATGTGTCTAAGAAATCTAACTTTCATAAGTAAAGCATTCCATTCTCAAATTGGTCCATAGTATACAATAATTGAATGCAAATACATCTTATTTTTAGTATTATATTTTAATTCTTAACACTATTTGCCTTTCTAGCCCAAATTTTAAAAAATGACAAAGCAACTAAATATTGACAAATCTATTTGATAGTGAACTAGGAAAATTGGAATTAAAAGGTCTATTTAATGTTAGAATATTCATCTCAGTTCCTTTTTAATGTATCTCAATTAGTTAGAAACATAGCTTAAAATTATAGATTTTTGGGTATTTCTTTTAAAAGCTCATTTATATATGTGAAATTAGCTCTATAATTCTAAATTATTCATCTAAAGTGATTATTAATGTACTTTTAAATACAGGAAAAGTCCAAGTCCCTTCCCCTTACCTGTAATATCTTTGGCCAAAGGACAGTTTAACTTATTTCTTTTCATATGAATAATTTTTTAATTAATACATTTTATTTTTAATTTTTAGACAGCCATGGAGTTTAAGAATACTATGGAGCTCATCAGAGTATGTCACTGAAGAATATGATGGCTGAAAACAATTTAAAAATGCTAAAGATTCAACAGTGTGTAGTAGCCAACAAACTACCTAGAAACAGGCCATATGTTTGCAATATTTGCTTCAAGCATTTTGAAACACCATCAAAATTAGCCAGGCATTATCTCATTCATACTGGTCAGAAACCATTTGAATGTGATATATGTCATAAAACTTTTAGGCAACTAGTTCATCTGGAGAGACATCAGCTAACTCATAATCTGCCTTTTAAATGTAGTGTTTGTCAACGCCACTTTAAAAATCTGAAGACATTTGTGAAGCATCAACACCTTCACAATGAAACCTACCAGAATGATGTTAAACAAGTCAGAAGATTGTTGGAGGCCAAGCAAGAAAAGCCAGTGTATGGAATATATCATAATTTTACCACAGAGGAGAGATGGGCATTACACTCACGCACTAAGTCTGATCCTACATACAACCCTACAAAGAAAAGAAAGAATATTCATGCATGTAAAATCTGTGGCAAGATGTTTCCGTCACAATCAAAACTTGATAGGCATGCACTTATTCATACTGGTCAGAGGCCTTTTAAATGTGTCCTGTGCAGTAAATCTTTCCGACAGTCAACTCATTTAAAAATCCACCAGCTCACACATTCAGAAGAAAGACCTTTTCAATGTTGTTTTTGTCAAAAAGGATTTAAGATTCAAAGCAAACTTCTGAAGCATAAACAAACCCATGCCAGGAATAAGACTTTTCAAACTCTTTCATTAAAGGTAAAAAGTCCAGAATCATGCCCCCTGCCTAGTAAATTAAATGCAAAGCAGGATGGTTTTGAAAATGATGATATAGGTGAATCCGAGGAGAGTAATCAACTTGATGTCCACTCTATCTATATCGTTCCTTTTCAGTGTCCAGAGTGTGAAGAGTGTTTTGAATCAGAGCAGATTCTCAATGGACACAAGTGTTTTCCTGCCAAAGGTGGCACAATTCCAAGCAGTTTCAAAAAAAGCTACAACTATAAAACCATTGTTAAAAAAATCTTAACCAAGCTTAAGCATGCTGGGGGTAAGAAATTAGATAATTTTCGGTCTGAGAAAAGAGTATTTAAGAACAGTTTCTTGAAAAACTGTGATCTTATTTCTGGTGAGCAGGGCCCTGAACAAACCCAAAGAACATTTACAGGTTCTCTTAGCAAACATGGAACATATAGGACAGTTGGCAATAAAAAGAAGAAAACAACATTGACTTTACCCTTTTCTTGGCAAAAGCATTTCCCGAGCCAAACTATGGGAAAAAACTTGAAAGGTATCTTTACAACAGAAAACATGTTGCCTATGGATAATTCAGTGAATAATAAAGACGTACCTATCTGTGGTTCATCAAGTGAGGAATTCTTTGATAACTGTGAACTGCTTCAGTGTGGTTTTTTAGTTCCAAGGGAAAACATACATAATGGACATAAGATGTGTCCTTGTGACAAATGTGAGAAAGTATTTCCTTCTATATCCAAACTACAAAGACACTATTTAATTCACACTGGACAGAGGCCTTTTGGCTGTAATGTTTGTGGGAAATCTTTTAGACAGTCAGCTCACTTAAAAAGACATAAGTTAACTCATATTGAAAAGATTCCTTATAGAAGATCTCTTTGCCAAGAAGAATTTGAAAATTTGAGCAAACTTTTCATTCAGCCAGATGATAGTATTAACTATAATGCTTCCCAACAATGTCAGACTCTTGGTTTTCAAAAATATGAGATCTCAGAATCAGATCAAATATCTGAAGTAAAAGTAAAGGCAGAGTCAGAGGATTTTATTCTTGGTGCCCACTATAGGAACAGGCAGTCCTATTTTTCTAATGCGTTTCTGGAATCAGAGCCAAGCCATCATAGTCATTGTAATTATTCAGGACACGCTGAGAAGAATGATGGTCTTCTTTACCAATGCAGTGTTTGCTCTAAAAGTTTTAGATCTCCATCTAAACTGGAAAGACACTATCTCATTCATGCAGGGCAGAAGCCATTTGAATGCTCTGTTTGTGGCAAAACATTCAGACAGGCCCCTCACTGGAAGAGACATCAACTCACTCACTTCAAGGAATGACCACAAGAAAAAACTGTCTTAACTTCAGTTACGTAACTGACAGAACCACTAATACATTTGTAATCTCTGGTGATCTTGTTCTTAAAGCCTGTATCTAAAATGTATTTTTATCAAAGGCATGCATTAGGGTGAATGATGTTATTGGCAATTGCTTGTCCTAAAAATTAAGGTAAGATACCTAGAAAGTAAATACAATGTTTTAGAAACAAATTACTTTTTAGAGGGAAAAACATGATCCGATTCCATAAAGTAAGCATTTTATTTCAGTATATACTTTGGGTATATTGGAAATGTTATAAATCCATGATGTGGTACAAACAATTTAACCTCATTTATTTTTTAAAGCAACTATTCCTTGAGACATGCCATCTCCTTTTAGATAACACTCAAAAGCCGAGAGGGGAAAAAAAAAAGGGAGGGGGGATGGCTGCAGCAAATTGTTCCACAATATTTTACATTTTATATTAAAGCACACTTTTGTTCACCTGTGGCCCAAATTCCATTGCAGCTTCTTTTTTTTTTTTATATTTATAGAGAGTAATTATTTTATCTTCAGTGCATATTTATTTTTATTTTACTTTTGACAGATAGAGACAGAGACAGCTAGAGAACCGAACTGTGGGAACTCCCCAGTTCAGCATGTGGGTCCGCCTGGGCCGGAGCCGGGATTCGATCCTCGGTCCTTGGGGCCTCAAAGCGAGCGCTCAACCCGCTGAGCCGTCCCGGCTTTCCCAGATTGCAGCTTTTTAAAATAAGTTTAAAAAATTGAAAAGCAATAAAATGAAAATGGGTAAGAAAATTATAGCATTTTCATTGGTCATTCTAATTATTAGGATTCTGTGGTAGCATCACCTCCTTTTTCACAGGTGTTTAGAATCAGATTTTTGCCCAGCTAGCTGTTGTCTTTTCCAAAAGAATTTAGGAATAGGACAAGCTAGGATGCACCTCCATACATTTACCATGTTTACTTATCAGCTATATTGTCCAACAGTCAAAATCTTTTTGATGATATGTATGCAGTGTTCTCTTTCAGGGGAATAAATTCAGTTCATCTATTGGCTTGACAGTTCATCTAATAATTGACAGCAGTAGTTGTAGACTTAAGACTCACCTATAGATTTGCATCTCCACAAGATTTTTACATTCAGTAACACTTTCTTTTAACGTCTATTTGGGCCTAAGTTTGATTAAAATGCAATGTGTAGATCTAGTTCAGTTTTTATTCCTATGTTTTTTTCAAGATTGTGATGCTAAAACATGTTATTTTGATCCTTAGTACATTTTAGTTTTAATTAGGTAATTATTTCTGTGTAGAAACAAGATCCTTATAGAATTAAGGGTGTCATTTCTCTAAAGTAACTGCCATGATTTGGGAAATATTTAATCTATAAAGACAATCAAATTGTCCTTCATATTTACCATTTTTAATAAAATCTTTAAAACAATGTTTTCTAGAAATAAAACGAAGTAAATTATCTTTCTAAGGTGAAAAGAACAGGTGGATATTTATTCTAGATGGATGTTTGTCACCTATATAGTGGCAAGCCCCTTTATTGAGTATGGATAAATGAATACTTGTAAGTTCTGCATTGTACTTTAAGAACTGTGTGTGGGGTGGTTGGTGGTGTTGGGAATGGGGGGAAGGGGGGCTGCTTCTTTTACAAGTGAATTTTGAGAAATGTGTTTAATTTGCAGGGATGAAACAACAGTATAGATAAAATGCTCAATGATGTACTAATGTGCAAGAGAATCATATTTTAAAGAATAAGTTCTTTTAGGTTTCTTTGAGGTATGTTCCTCGAGTGCAAGCCAGATGATGATTTCCAGAATATAAAAAAAACTTTTCAAGAACACTCTGTTACATTAGTTCATATTTTCTAAGAATAAAGAGTCAAGTTTCAGTAATGACTCAATAAAGGTTTTTTTCCTCTGAAATTATGTACTTGGGGATTTTTCTATACTACTAATATAATTTTATTTAAAGTAAATGTCTCATATACTCCTTTCCCAACCCAAACAGGGAGAGTCCTTAACAGTGTTGTGCTTGTGTGATTTATTAGACTTGTAAGTGATACTACTATACTTTTTTGGCCTATGCCTTTTTAAGCTATTTCATATTGAAAGTTGAAATACTGTAAAAATTTTGTCAAAGATGTACGGTAGTGCTATTTGAAGTACCTGTAACAAAATACTTATTTACCTTTATCACTGCAAGCTTCTTGTGGAAACTATAGGAATGAAAATAAAATATATACATCTGTGATATGATTAAACATTAGATGTTAATTGATGATTTGCTGCATGCCAGAACTGTTAGTGTTGTTGAGTCAATTACTTTGGTTTTCTGAAAAAATAATCTTTATAAATATCCAGGCTATATCATGATTATTTACTAGTTTGCCTGAATTAGTGGAATTATTGTTTGTTGTTTTGTACTAACATAGATTCTACAGTTTTAGGACAAAATGTGCATGTGTTGAAGATAAGTGGATGGTGGTTAAGATTATTGAAAAATTCAAATTTCAGAATATTTTTTAAAATAAAGCTTCAAATTACACAGTTTGTACTTTATTTTTATTTTTTGAAGGGAAAATCACATACCAGATCAAAATACTAATTACCAAACACTTTCCTGAACCCACTCCAATCCACCTTCTACACTCCTAATATGAATATTTAATCACTTGTTTTAATGTTACATTTCTTTAATAGCTTTTTATCACCTATACAACTCCATTGCATGTGACATGATCTATCTGCTTACCCATTTATCCTCTTTGGCCATCCTCTCCAGATTTATACTAAAGAAATTAGAATTAGTTCCTTCAATGCATACTTATTATTGTTGCTTTCATCTTCTCTACTTAATTTAAATTAGATACAGACTCACTCTCTTCAGAGAAGACAGCCAGATTTTATTCTTTTCTTCCATGATTATGAGGAAAAACTAAAGTGTTCCAAACTGACTTGTAGAAAACGTTTTAACTTACATGTTAATGTAAAATAACCAATTAGAGTGCAGGTATTTTTAGGACATAACAGTCTTTGAAGTCCTGCTATCTCACAAGAATTCTTTATTAGAAGTAACATTTTCAAGGACTGTTTTATGATGCAGAATATCTGGTTTTTGGAAGCTGCGGGGAAAGAGAACATTTAATTACTATCTTGTTGAGATTTCTTATATTGCCAGAGGGCTTAGAACTTCAGGGCTATGCTAAAATTCTATTAGCACTAAGAGAAAAAATAAAACTTAAAAAAAGTGGTACAATAGTATCACTAAATGTAATACAGAAAGTGTAATATTTTTTCATCTACATTAGCAAACTTAATTCTCTGAAGTTTGAGCTTAAATATGGCTTAAAGCCTTCCTGGTCTTAACCCACACTCCACGCAGTGTGCTCCCATCATATTTTGTTCATAACTATTACTTGTCATTGGTGATCAGTGCTTTTCAAACTTACTATGCATTGGAATCAGAGGCTTTGTTAAAAACATTGCTGAGCTGTATGCTCAGAGTTTCTGAATCAGGGTCTGGGTTGGGCTTGAGAATTTCTATTTATATAGGTTACCTGTTGCTTCTATACTGAGACTACACTTTGAAATCCACACTGTTACACTACCTGTTTCTAGAAAGCAAGGGAATGCATCTTTTGATGTTTTACACATAGTTACTGTACATAATATAGGTACATGCTGACATCCTCAAATATTTACTGAATGTATGAAGGAAGAAATGGAACCATTATTACAAAATCTTAACATACTCCTCAGATCTATAACTTAGAACCTTTCATTTAGTCTTGGAATGAGCTTGCATTTTAATGTGTTGATATCAAAGCCAATCCAACATGTACTCTCTAAACTTCCCTCCTCATCAACCCATAATGTCTTTATTTTTACTCCTTGCTTTTCTCACCATATATCTCAATAATATTCTTCTTCTTTCTGGAGCTAACATTTCCTTGCTCTCTTACTCCTCTTGGGAACTGCATAAATAGTCCCTTCTTTTTTTCTGGTTTCTTTAGTTTTTCCCTCTCCATTGGCTGGCTTCTTCCCTTCTGCCTAGAAAAGAAAATTCCATGTGTTCCCTATTCCATTATGAATGTGTGGACTGTAACTGACAGAAGAACTGACTCAAACTGCTTTAACAATAGGAACCTTGATTGGTTTACATGACTTGAAATCCAACAACTAGATAAGCTCTAGGGTTGTTAAATCATATACTTGAATTGACTGGTTCCTTCCATCTGCTCTACATTTCAGAATGACTAGAGTATTTCTCTTGTGGGTCTCAGATGCTTTGTTTGCAATCAGGGCCACAAGAGGGTTGTGTGGGACGAAGCGATAGAAATCCAGAAACTCACAAGAGCAAGGAACAACTTTTCCAGAAGCCTACTGCATACCTGACCGCTCACATGCCAGAATTGCCACATTCTGGAACTAACTACTGACAAGATGGCGTTAGCTAAAGGTGGTGCTGAGGCTTGGCTTCTTTTCACATGGTTGCCTGAAGATGATACAGATACTGGTCAAATCTGAGGGTGTGTTTGGAAAAAAAGGGGAGTGTTATAGACAATGATTTCCACTGCACCTGTTTTTAAAAAGTGGTTGAAACAAATGACTAGCTTTACTTATTTGGTTACAGTTATATTTTGCTCTTTGCCTTTTTATGGTCAGAGTTGTTGAAAATTTTATTTTACAACTACTTGCTTCATTGCCTCTTCAGTCACTAACTTCTTAGTATTTTTTAAACTAATGTTCTCTTCTCCACCTCTTGGGAGCTGCTCTTATCAGTGATCATTGTAATGGGCATTGCTATTTGCAACCACATCTCTTCACTGTGTATCAGTGAGGTAGTATGGGTAGGACTGACATTATTTGTAACTACTGCAATGAATCATGATCACTCTAAGTCTATCAGAATATTCCTATCTTCTTTTCAAGAATGACCGGTCAGTGATAGGTAACAATTCTAAGACTGTCAACTCATAGCATTACCTCAACTACAGTAATTGGCTCAGGAGTGAGCACTGACCTAAGTTGATCTGATCAAGGTGAAACCATGCGTTTATTTCAATGACTGACACAGAATGGACTGTAGAAAAACTTTCTAGAATTTGATACCACGACAAATGATATTCTGTTGATGAATGCAAAACACAGAGCAGGGTAGTGTGGAAAGGGCAGAAAGAGCAGAGCCAAAAGAATCATTGATAAATGGAGCTTATCTCTAGACTTTTACTTGTATGTATAGATTGCCTTATTTTTTTCCTAATGACAAAAAAATCCCAACTCATAAGGGTCAGCAATGGTCTTCTAATTGCCAAACCCATGGACGTTTTGAGGTTTTTGTCCTTTTAGCTTTCTTTAAAGCATTTGACACTTTTAATAATATTGGATTTTAAACTCTTCTTTCTTGATTACCTCCTTCCTTTACTTTCTCTTCCTTATTTACAAAGCACATAGAAGTCTTGTTAAAATGAAGGA
Source organism: Craseonycteris thonglongyai (assembly GCA_004027555.1). Lineage (NCBI taxonomy): Eukaryota > Metazoa > Chordata > Mammalia > Chiroptera > Craseonycteridae > Craseonycteris > Craseonycteris thonglongyai. Next base: position 34,005 of record PVKE010009420.1, read on the forward strand.
AAAATTATACAACACATAGTTTTAGTATATCCAAACCCATCAATCAAAAACTTGGCTAAGACCATCTGTGACAACATGGATGGACCTTGAAACCATCTTATTAATCAAAATAAGTCAGACTTTAAGAATCAAGAAACATATGACCTCACATAGGTGGAATATAAAACTGAAAGTAACCAAAAACTAATGGACACAGTCAATAGTTTGGTGATTACCTGAGGGTAGAGAAGGTGGGTGAAAGCAGGGTGGGGCGGGGGGGAGGGGAGTTGGGAAGGGGGCACCAAGATATACGGTGATGGAGGGAGAGCTGATTCTGGGTTGTGAGCATATAATGCAATGCATAGACGATGTAATGTAGAGTTGTACACCTGGAAACTAATTTTTACCAACCAATGTCACCCCAATAGATTTAACAATAAAAGTTGGAAAGAAAAAAATCTTGGCTAAGACAATTGATTTGAAAAGAACAGAGAAAGTGAGAGGGAGAGAAGGAATTGAGAGAGCAGAGAAAGTAAGGAAGAGAGAAGGGGAGAGAGAGAGGGAAACTATGATACTGCATTTTGTCATACATCCACTAGGTATTATAAATGAGAATCTTACACATAGATGACTGGAAAGCTACATATGATTTAAGCTTATTGGCTTAATATCCTCTTAGCAACAAAATCATAAGATAAATTATGATTTAATAAATATGTAAACTGACAAAAACCAAACAAACAAACAAAAAACCTTCTCATTACCACCCAAATCTCTTCCTTCTACCTTGGACTGTCCCTCTATAGAACGGAATTATCTTTCCTTTAAGAAACTACTCTACCCTCTATCTTCTCTATTGGGCTTTATGGTCCCACTATTCTTTCAATTACCTAGGATGAATTTCTCTTTATTCTATCTTTCAGTGTCTTCCACACTTATTCCTTACTCTCCATTTTTAGTAACAGAAACCTAATTTAGCCCTTTTAACTTTTTCTTAAATTTAAAATAGCATTCCAACTGATATTCCCATATAACCTACTCTAACCCAACTAATATACTATTGAAAAGTCATTTTCCAAAAGGTTTTCAGTCAATGGTTTCCTGTTGTCTTCCACAGTAAATATAGTTTGCTTTCCCTTCCTTTCAAGGCTTTTGACATTGCTCATTCCTATTATCACCCTGGCATGACCTGCTTCCATGACTTTATGCTGCGACTATACTAGAAATAGTGCCCCTGTTTTTGCTTATCAAAATTTTATCTACTTCAAGACTCATAAAACAGCTATCCAGAAATTTTTATTTTACCTTCTTTTTTGTAGACTACATCTATAAATAAAATGTCAATAGATATTATAGATGCAAAACCACTTTATTACTACTTGGCCGCGCCCCGAGACCTCAATCTTCACGCTGTGTATTTTCTCTTGAGTTTACCGCTAGGGGAAATGGGTGGGGTGGGGGGCGAGGTGGGGGTTGAAGCACTTGCCTCTCTAGCTCAGATCCAACGCCTGCATAAACTTCCTGTCCCTTTCTGTACCGCTTCCGGGGGAATGTACGGCAGCCCGTACATTCCCCCGGAACAGTCAAGACTGAGGATATCCGGGCCGTCAAGTTCTTGCTTCGCAGGGTTAGGCACCCGCAGCCCCAGCCACTCTATAAAAGTGTGTCGGGTTCTCCGCTGCTCTTAGCGGTCCTTTCTTTTCTACTGGAGCGGAGGGAGAGTGCTGCCATGGCGACCCCTGCTCAGCCCAAGAAAATCGTGGCCCCTACGGTGTCCCAGATCAACGCAGAGTTCGTGACCCAGGTGCGATCGGGCGAGTCTGGTGTGTGCGTGTGTGAAGAGATGAGGACGTTCAGGCCCCCGGTCTGGGCGTGGGATTTTCTTAGGGACTGGGAGCACTTAAGATGCATTCGATCATCAGTGTACTCAAGTCTTTTTGCTGCGTATCTGCTATATGTCGGCTACAGTGCTAGGTGCCGGTGATGCCATGGCAAAGAGGCCGGCCTGCCCACAGGAGTTTACGTTCCAGGGAAGACAGACACACAAAAACAACGCTGCTATGCGAGCTTTGTTGTATGATTCTGTCGCAGGAGCGATGGATTCACAGAAGGAACATCCCGGTCTACCTTAGACTGGCAAGAAGGTTTTGTAGGGAGGTAATCCTGAACTGCTGAATGAGAAAGGAATAGGTTTTTTCTTAACCATCGGGTAACTTAGATTTTTGAGTGGAGTAATGGAAATCTGACGAAACACCTGCACCAAATAGATGCGTCTAAAACATTAAACCTGTGCTCTGAGAACGTTCATTTAGAACCTGTTTGCTTTATTGCACCGTGAACCGCGGTTGGCTTTGAATAGGGAAACAGTCCAGTAGCCCTCCGCAACATTCCTAACCTTTATTCGTAGCTTTGGGGTTGGACAAGAGTGCAAGTAGCTCAATGCAGAAATCAGTGGGGACCTCTTTCTTTCTTCTCTGATTCCTGTTTCAGTGAATTTGCCAGGGCAGAAGGTTCAGAGTCATTTTGAGTCCTCCCTTTCACTTCACCTCCACGTTTCTACGTTTTGAATCTTAACTCTGCTTCTCCACACCGCTATACCTTAAACCAGATTACCATTGTTGCTGCCTGGACGTAGGCATCCCAACTAGTCTCCTTGACTTTCCTCTTGCTCTCCTCCAGCCCATTCATATTGCTGTCAAGGTGATTTTACACAAATGTAAATCTGATCATATAACTTACTTTCTGAATCTTTAAAGAGTTGTAATTGACCTTAAGATAAGGACTGGAATCCTTCAGAGCGTTATGTGATCTAGTCTGTGTTTATATTCATTTCCTGTCTTTCCTCTCCCTTTGTAACCCTGGTTTTAGCCCTACTGAACTGCATTTATTTGAACGTGCCATGCTATCTTTCACCTCCTGGCCTGTTGACATTGTTCCCTTCGCTTGGAATCTCCATTTTTACCCACTCCTTCCTTTATGGTTAATTCACTGTCATTCATCTTCATTACTTTGGAGAGGCGTTTCCTGACTAAACTAGTTTAGATCTTTCTTTTCCCATATTTTTGTGGTAAATGTCATTTATTAGTTTCCTTCTCTCATTGAACTTATAGTTTAGAGGGGTGAGACACACAGTATAGTTTCAGACAGTGATAAATGCTATCAGGAAAATGAAACAGGGTTCTGTGACAGTGATTAGGGTTGGGTATATGAAAGGCAATCAGGAAAGACATCTCTGAGGTGACATTTGAGCTAAGACCCGAATGCAAAAAAGGAATCAGTTTTGGGAAGATCAGAGGAAAGTCAAGGGTGTAGCAAGTACAAATGCCTTACATACGATGTGAATATAAAAAAAGGTTGAGATGACAAACGTAAGAAGTAAGAGGGAGAATGGTATGAAATGAGGACAAGAGGGTATGTAGGGACCAGATCACATATAGTTTTGGAGTCTGAAGTAAGAAGTTTGGATTTTGTTCTAAATTCTGTTGATTTTAATTGCAATTCAGTGAATATTTTAGAAAGATCATTGTGGCTAATGTGTGGAAATTGAATGGGAGTGTGAGAACAAAAGTAGTAATAGTCCATTTAGTCCAGGTAAGAGATGATGATGGCTTCTATTATTAAAGATGGAAGTAGACAGATAACACTGAAACTAAAGGCAGTAGAACTTGATAATTGATTGTGAAGGGGTAGAAGAAAAGACAAATGGAGCACAGCTTGAACAACTTGATAAATGATTTGGACATTTACTGAGTTAGGGAAGACTTGGAAAGGAGGTTTAGTGGGGAATGTGAAGATTTCTGTTTTGTCCATGTGAAGCTGAAGATGCCTAGTAGACATTCAATTAAAAATATTGAGAAGTCAGCTGAATAATTGAGTCTAGAGGACCTTGGTAATATCTGGATTTGAACATCAATTTAGGAGTTATTGACCCAAGATGATAATTTAAAACTGTAGGATTGAGATATTCTAGAACAACGGTCCCCAACCTTTTCAGCACTAGGGATCAGTTTCATGGGAGACAGTTTCCCACGAGACTGGAGGGGTGATGGGGTGGTTTTGGGATGATTCAAGTGCATTACATGTATTGTGCACTTTATTTCTATTATTATTACATTGTAATATATAATGAAATAATTATACAACTCACAGTAATGCAGTCAAACCTCTCTGCTAATGTTAATCTGTATTTGCAGCTGCTCCCCAGCACTAGCATCACCGCCTCAGCTCCACCTCAGATCATCGGCATTAGCTTCTCATAAGGAGCACTCAATTTAGATCCCTTCCATGCACAGTTCACAGTAGGGTTCGTGCTCCTATGAGAATCTAATGCCACCACTGATCTGACAGGAGGCAAGTGACAGGGAGCTGTAAATGCAGATGAAGCTTCACTCACTCACCTCTGCTGTGTGGCCCAATTCCTAACTGGTACCAATCTGTGGCCTGGGGGTTGGGGACCCCTGTCCTAGAGAATGTCGTTTGTAAGCAGATAATATTTATCTGCTTTAAATTGTGAGAGCTGAGGCTCGAGACTATGTCTATTTATGCCCCATGTACTTCCAGCCCCTAGCATTGTGCTAGGCACATGAGTAAGTATTTACTGAAAGAATGAATGAGTGAATTAATGAATAAACATACCAGGGCATTAAGATGTGGTGGGAGAAATGAATGTTCTCAAAAATCTTGGGTCATGATAGCAGACATTAATACCTAACATTTGCCAGATACTGTTTTTGGTTCCTTTAGGCTGCAGATGAATAAAATGTGATCTTTGTCTTCAAGGAGTTCACAGTCTGTGGAAGGAGACTTTAAGAGACTTAAAGAACTCATCATAGTTCAGTGTGATAAATGTCAGAATATGAGGGAAATGTTTTGGGAACAGAAATTGAAAGGATTTACATTTGTCTAAGGGAAGAATTTCCAGAAAGAATTTGCTCATTGAGAAAGTGCCATTTGAGATGGACTTTGAAACATAAATAAGAAGGTGGGGAAATGGGTTTTGTGGGTGGAGGGGTTTTCTTGGACTTAATTGGTCCTCCTCCTTTTCCTCTTCATCCTCCTGCCCACCCACTCACCCCTCAGCACCTGGCACACCTGACCAGAGAAGGTGCGTTTTAATTATTATTGAAGGAATGAGATGTAGAGGTTGAAATTTAGTTTTAAGATGAGATATCTGAACCTTGTCAACTCACATTTTTATGCTGTCTTTTTATTTTCCTTTTTGTCTTTCAGTAAGATTTATTTTGAACAATTTATGCTTTCATAGCTATACTCATCAGAGAATGGGAAGAGTTTTTATTTTACATAAAACTAGAGAGTGTGGAGTAGAGCTATATATTCCTGGAGATAGAGATTAGAAACCTTGTAAAAAGAAAAACTCAGAAAAAAAGAGGCATGATAGATACTAAATGTTTGATAAATTTTTAATGAAGTAGAGATGTACAGAGAGCATGTTGGATCAGAAGATAAGATTTAATTATTTATTTGGAAGCCCCTGGATCCACAAAATTAGATCATATTCAGTTCTCTGAAGGGTCTGATACAAGGAAAAAATGGCTGAGTTTGTGTGATGCCCATGGAGAGCAGAATGAGGAAATGAAGATACTGCACATTAAGAGTGAAGTATTTTCCTTTGAGTTGGAGGGTAATTGATAATTAGGGAAAGTGTCATAGGAATGGGACATTTCTGTAATATTTTTGACCCTTCCTCACGATCAGCGTCCTCATTGCTTGGGAGGCCCTTTAAGTATGTTGGCTGTGATGGATACTTAGCTTTGATAGCAAAGAAAACATAGGTCCCATCTCTTGTGTTTCAGTTAAGCAGGCAGGATAGGCAGATAAGGAACTAAATGGTTAATAACACAGACATTTAAGACTGTAATAGGGTTATTTACAAAATGAAGAAAAGGAAGAATGAATTCTCATCAAGTAGGCTTGAAAAAAGCCAAATTTTACTTAATCCATCCATTTACCCGTTCATCCATGCATCCATTTGTACATCCATCAGTTGTTATTTGAGTGCCTCCAATATGACAGACACTGTGCAGATTAACCTTTTAATAAATATATTGAGTCTTTGTGATTGCCAGTGTTCTATTTTCCAGGAGATTATTGTCTAGATTCTTTTTTAAAATGTCCATAAATGTAAAAAAAATAATAATAAATCTTTAAAAAGTATGAAAAAATTTTAAATTTATTTATTTTTAATCACAATAGCAGGGTGCAGTGCAGGGCATTAATAGCATTTAATGAGTTAAGCAAAGGGTGTGAACTGGCCTGCAAGCCCATAGAATTCCCCTTAGAAGGTAGAATTACTCTGTCCCCCAATGCCAGTAGTGCCCTGTTAAGAAACAGCTTATCACTAAATGATCTCAGTCTTTTTATTATTTGTTTGTTTTTTTGTTTTTGTTTGTTTGTTTGTTTTGACAGAGAGAGAGAGACAGACAGACAGACAGACAGACAGAGCGACAGAGAGAAGGGGGTGGGCCCAGAGCTGTCTCCATAGTTGCACATCATTGGTTTTTCCACATAGTTTCATTCCACAGGTGGGCGCAGGGCTGCACAGGGCAGGAACTGGGCTAGGATCTCACCCCAGTGAGAACCGAACTGGGGGCACTCCCAAGTTTACCATATGGGTCCACACAGGCCAGGGCCGGGATTCGATCCTCAGTCTCCAGGGCTGCAAAGCAAGCGCTTAACCCACTGAGCCATCCCAGCTTCCCTGATCTCAGCATTTTAATTGTACAGTGGTATGAATCTGTGACTTAACTGTTTATACTGTTTACTTTTACAGCTAGCATGTAAATACTGGGCCCCCCATATCAAGAAAAAGTCTCCTTTTGATATAAAGGTAAGTGTTTTGAGTTTGCAACATACTTTTTGAATAGTCATGCTCTTTGAATCTCTTTTAAGAGTTAACTCAACAAAAGCTTCTAGAATTTTTAAGAAAATTAAAACTACAGTTTTCTAATTACCAAACTAGTAATTAGTCATGTTAGAAAATTGGGAGAACATAGAAGTTACTCAGAAATAACCTGTGCTATCATTTTGTTGAATTTGCTTCATGCTTATTTTTTTAAATGTATGTGGGTTTTCCTGTTTAAAGTTCTAAGATTGTTTTTAATTTATCATTATAAATAACCATGTAATAAATATCTTGATAAATGTGCAGAAATTTTTCTACAATTTTTTTGACAGTTTATTTAGAATAGAGTCTATGAGGATGCTATTCATAAACATGGCATGAATTAATTATTCGTAATTATCAGCAGAGTTGCTCTCTCTTGCTATATGCTGTTTGTATATTTGTGTTTGTATATGTTGGATCTGGGGGTTCCTAGAGCCATTTTTCATTAATAACAAAAATATCTTGATGATACTGCTAGATTGAGTTGAACCTAATTAGATTAACATTTTTAGAAATTTATATCCAAATCAATTTAATTAACACTAGTGATAATTCTAGGTGAACCTACGTATGCTTATTTAGAAGAACTTTACTACAGGCTGGTATTTAAAGAAGATTATACTCCTTATTTTATTATTTATTTTGAATTTTGATAAAAAGAAAAGCAATAACAGAAAATTTCATAAACATTGAATAAAACTTGCTTTCCTCATTGTCTCCTTCCCTCTACCACCTACATTTATTTGACAAATATACTTTGAGAAGGTAAAAAGCTTACCATACAATACCATACAATAATACCATACTTACCATACAATAATATTATACCATGTTAAAGCACTTCATAATTTTACAGTAGGATTTTTTTTAAGTATTATCACTAACACTACTGTACACATACTTTTGATAACTATTAAAGGCTCACCATGTGCCAGACTTGTAGTAAATTCTTTAGTACTAGATTCTTTACATACATTGTCTTATTTAACCCCATGAAATGCTTTGTATTATTAGATCCTTTTTGAAGATTGGGTTATTGAACTTTAGAGTGGTCAGACACTTGCAAGGGTCATAGCCATCAAAAGTAACGGTGGATCATTTGAACCAGGCTCCTAGCTCCAGAGCCTGAATTCTTTAGTTTGATACTATCTTGCCTACCCTAACAGAAATATTCATAAATGGAAATTCTGAGGCTGTAGCATATGCCTTTGGAAAACAGAATGTAACAGTTAGCATTTGTTTCTATTATGTCTTTATACTTTAATTTACTTTCTTTCTGGCTTTTGAAAGCACATTGTTGTGACTGTTAGATAGAGTCTGATAATATTTACACATTGTAAAACTGAGGTTTTAAAATTTTACTAATCTTACGGACTTTTATTATCCTTAGAAATAATATGAACACATCAATTTAATCTTTCTAAGACTCATTATGTAGATGTATTTTATTTATCATTTTCTACTACTTTGCTCTCTATTATTTCACATCTTAAGCAAACAATATGATTATGAAAAACCTCAAGTATTATTTCAGTATCAGTAATATTTGATAGCTTTCCTAAACCAAATGATTTTTTTGTGTGTTATTTTACTAATTGAGAATTATCATTTAGGGTCTGAGAAAAAGTTATTTGAGACATTAAACATTTTTATATTTTTAATGACAGGTCATTGAAGAGATATATGAGAAAGAGATTGTCAAATCAAGGTAAGAATGAGTTTCATTTTCATACATAGGCATTAACTGGAACTAACTTGGATTGCATCTGAACTTCTAAACTAAATGTGATCATAACAATTTTCTTTTTTCTGTTTTGTTTTGTTTTATTTTATTAGTTCATCAGGAGATGCTGACTAGGAACCTTTTATATAGCTGCTGAAGAGTCATAAGATATTTCTTTACTTCCTAATTCTTGGCTCAAACTGGAGGGATTAAATCCCTTCGGGTTTATTTTGTTTTGAAGGAATGTAGGGGAGAGTAAATGTGGAGTTTTTTAAATTTCAAGTCAACTAATGTTAATTTTCTTATCATTTTCTGATGAACTTTTAAAAAGTTTATTTAAATATTATAAAAGTAAAACAATCTAATGAAATACAAAATAATAAAATGTATTTTAGCCATATCTAAAATATATATATAAATTATTTTGAAAGATTTACAAAATGGGTAAATTTTAATAAGTCTTTTTTCCTATCCCTATGCCACTACCCACACTACATTTCTTTTTTTAAACAGGAAAGAATTTATATTCTACATACTATTCAGCCTTTAAAAAAAACAACAACAGTGTATCTTGGGAATATTTCTATATCCATACCTGTAGATATACATGCTGAGTATGTATTATAAGAGGATAATTGACTAAATGTTTTAATATGAAATAGAAACATTTATGTTTTGATTTTTCACAGACCGTATAAAATCTCAGATTTGATATCTTTCATGTGTTTTAGTCTTAAGAGGTAAATTTTACTAATTATTGTGAAGGCAAATCTATGGCAGTGTCAAAATAAGAGCCTGGTTGTTTTGTTTTAATGATTATTTGATGAGCCTGTAGACAGGGCCACTGCATTAAGGATTTTTTTTTTTATTTATTTATTTATTTTTTTAATTTTTAGAGCTATAGGAAGCCAGTGAAGAGTTTAAGCATGATAGTGACATTTTTAAAGGGGAATTTGGAAGGGATAAGAGGTAAGAAATTAGGTGACTGTTATAGTAGTCGGGTTGAAGATAATGATGGCTTAAACTAGCTTAGAAAGTTGGAGAGGAGATGCCATTTTGAGAGAGATAGAAGAGATGGTTGGTGGTTGGATGTGGTGAGTGAGGAATCAGTGACTCCAAAGTTTTGGGCTTAGGTTACTAGGTGATTTGTGGTGCCATTACTGACTTTTGCTGTTGTTATTGGGAGTGGGATTGGGTGTAGATCATTAGTTCACTTTCAGTATTTGTACTTTAGTTTCTAAAGAGCCATGCAAATGGCAATGTAGGATAAGCAGTTGGGTATCAAGATGTAGAGCTCAGAGAGAGAACTGGATTGAGCCTACTTTGTTTGCATCAACCACCATTTCAATGCTCAGTATGTAACAGTGAGCATGGCAGATAAAGTCTCTGTTCATCTTACCTTCTAGTTCTTGTCTGGACACAAAAGATATACAGATATGTAATGTTAGCAGGTAGTAGGTGCTGTGAATTAAAATAAAGTGTCGTTGGAATATAGTGACAAAGCCTGCTATTTTTTATTGAATGATCAAGCAAAAATCTTCTCTGAAGATACGACATTTGAGCAGATGCATAATATGTGACTTGTTGATTTGAGTGCGGGTATGGATGAAATTGCTTGAGGGAACTTAAGATGAATGAGTAGATGAATTCTAGGATCCTGTTTTCTTATATATTAAGGATATACCAATCAGAAAATTATCTTGAATCTTCAGAACTAGTTCTATACTTCTTTTCAGAACAGGCTTTCACTCCCGTGGGTAGTAATTGCTTGTATTTTTTTTTTTTTTTTCCATTTAACACTTTGTTTTTATATTTCTTCCTTGAAGATGCCAATGATTTTTAAGTTATACAGACTTGGCTACATTATTTTTAATTGCTAAAAGATGTATAACTTGTCATTGGCTGGGCTTATTTAGATTTATCATCTTGGGAAAGCTGGGATGGCTCAGCAGATTAAATGCTCACTTTGCAGCCCTGGAGCCCAAGAATCAAATCCCGGCCCCGGACCATGTGGACCCATATTCTGAACTGAAGTGTACCCCCAGTTCAGTCATTGCCGGGGCCTATGTGGGAGGCACCCAACCCAGTTCCTGCCCTGCGCAGCCCCACGCCCACTTGTGGAGTTAAACTATATGGAAAACTAATGCTGTCAACTATGGAGACTGCTCAGGGCCCTACCCCTTCTCTCTGTCTCTCTGTCTCTCTCTGTCAAAAAACAATAAAAATAAATCTTTAGATTTGTCATCTCCCTCATTGCTTCTTGGCCTTTTGGCTAAGATTAAGTATAGATTAATCATGAAACTCTTAACAGCCATTTTCTTATC
>PVKE010009421.1:0-10634 GCA_004027555.1 Craseonycteris thonglongyai
TCTCTCTCTCTCTCTCTCTCTCTCTCTCTCTCTCTCTCTCACCTTCTCTCAAACCATAAAATAAATCTTTTTTAAAAAGTATTGAACTATTTTATATATATATATATTTTTGTACTACATTTTTCAAAGACAGTGTATATCTTAACACTTACTGCCCAAGTCGATTTGCAGTAGCCACACTTCAAGTGCTCAATAGCTAGTGTGGGTAGTGGCTGGCATATTGGACAGTATAGCCCAAGACCATGTGGCTTGGACTGTGGGGACAACCCCTTCACTTTGAGGAGAGAAAAAATCAGATAGGATGTGCCAAGGCATGGCAGGTTTGGAGGCCTTGGGGTGGGCCTTAGAGATTTCTTCTTGGAGACTTTTCGATTTCTGCTCTTCCAGAATTCCTGTCTACAGGGCATTGCTATATGTGCATCACCCAGGAGGCAGGGAGGTAGGAAGCTGAGTGCTGGACTGGAGTCAGGACATGTAGCCCCAATCCCAGCCCCAGCCTGGCTTTGAACTCTGGTTAATGTGGGCAGGTGACATCCTCTCTTTGTGCCTCTGTTTCTCTGTGGGAAAATGAGCAGGCTGAGTGGTTCTCAGTTCACTAGTTATCAAGAGCATGGAAGGAGATTACTCAACACCCCTGCCTCCCACCCCACACCCTGAAATCATGGGGACTCACTGAATGGTGGAGAGGAAAGGGCATGGCACAGGGGCTCCTGCATGCGCAAGGCAAGCGCCACAGAGCTGTAGCACAGGGGCTTCCAGGTTGGCGCTCTTTGCCAGGCCCCACTAAGCTGCAACCTGCCGAAAGCAATCCCCTCCGCACTGGCCTGCCACGGCTCAGGGCAATTCATGGATGTGTACTGAGTCCTCCCATAAGCCAGATCCCCAGAGTACCACTGCTCCAGGGGCTCCCATGGCAGGGGAAGGCACCTTCTTCTGACACATGCGTGGAGATTCCTGAGAACATTCCCTTAAGCCAGCGGTCCCCAACCTGCTTGGCACCAGGGCCAGTTTTGCGGAAGATGGTTTTTCTCCAGACCAGGGGGCTGGGGGGAGGGGATGGCTTCTGATGATTCAAGCACATTACATTTATCGTGTACTTTATTTCTATTATTATTACTATTACATTGTAATATATAATGAAATAATTATACAACTCATTTGCCATTCTAAAGCCTGCCACCAGATGCAGCTTCATTGTCACTTGCCACTCACTGCTAGGGTTCTGATGAGTCTGCAAGCAATTGATTTATTATGGTCTCTGTGCAGTCAACTCTCTCTGGTTATTGTTAATCTGTATTTGCAACCACTCCCCAGTGCTAGCATCACCGCTTAAGCTCCAACAGATCATCAGGAATTAGATTTTCATAAGGAGCGCACAGCCTAGATCCCTCACATGTGCAGTTCACAATAGGGTTCCCACTTCTATGAGAATCTAATGCTGCCACAGAGCTGACAGGAGGCAGAGCTCAGAAGGTAATGCGAACAATAGGGAGCGGCTGTAAACAGAAAAACTTCGCTCACTTGCCTGCCACTCACCTCCTGCTGTAGGGCCGATTCCTAACAGGCCATGGATTGCTACTGGTCTGTGGCCCCCTGGTTTGGAGGCCACTGGTTTGGAGACCCCTGCCTTAAGCCCACTGCTTCTCCAGGGGAGAGTAGTTGAGCAGATTCATTGGAAAGACACTAGCAGGTCTTTGTTCTCAAGAAGCTTGTGATCTAACCTGGAGATGATTATACAAGGAAAGCCAGCACTCCCGAGATGTGGTTGCTGAGACACAGAGCAGCATGAAGGCAAGAGGACGGAGAGGCCATGACTGGATGGGTGGTCAAGAAGCCAGCTGGAGGAGAGGCTGGGGTCTGAGGCAGCTTGCAAGAAGGCACAGGTCACGTCAAGGAGACAGTACAGGCCCACGGGCACAAGAATGCACAGCGTGTTTGGGCACCCCAAGTAGGATCATGACTTGAGCCCATAGCTGGTCCACAAGCAGAGGCTCCAGGTTTGGGAGTGGGAGGTGGGCCAGTCCAGGAAAGGTGAATTCCAGTCCAAGGAATCAGTAGAAAGGATGATGGTTCCTGAGCAGGGGATATGTATAAGGTGATATTTTAGGCAGGTGAATCTGAAAGCAATATGCCTAGAGAGGCAGGTGAGCCAGGGGTCAACAACTGGAGCAAGAAACTCAACTCAGGAGGTCCCACGACAATAACTAACACTCAAATCCTGTGCAAAGCCCTGCATTCCTCTTCTCATTTAATTCTCCTTCAACCTGGCAGGTATTATTGTCACCACGGAACAGGTAAAGAAACTGAGGCTCAAAGGATTTGATTTGGCCCAAAGAACCAAGTTGGAAAGTCAAACTCAGGCTTTCTGTATCACATCCTGAACTCTGTCTACTACCCCATGCCTCCATGTCCCAAGAAAATGGAGGCCCAAAAGGACGAGACAGAGACAACCGAGGGAAGGCTATGTGTGTGAGTGTGCATGTGTGCGAGTGTGCACGTGTGCGTGTACGTGTAGTATATTTAGAGGAAAGTAGAATTCACTTGACCAAACATCCCTCAGAAGTTTTCACACTTAAATACTGATCAGTGGGGTAGTTGGAATGGCCCAGCAAGTTAAGTGCTTGCTTTGCAGCCCTGGGGTCCAAGGATCGAATCCTGGCCCAGGCCTGTGTGGGTCCATATGTTGAACTGGGGTGTTGCCCCAGTTCTGTTCTTGCTGGAGTGAGCTTCCCATGTGGGAGGCCTGGTTCAGCCCCCAGCTCACAGAGGCGTGCCTCCCATAGGGGAGGCCCCCGACCTGGTTCCCACCTTGCGCAGCCCCCACTCAGCTGTGTGGAACAAAACCATGTTGAAAACTGATGATGTACAACTATGGAGACTGCTCTGGACCCTCCCCCTTCTCTCTGTCTCTCTCTGTTTCTCTCTGTCAAAAACAATAAAATATTTAAAAAAAAACTGATCAGGTGCATCTAGTCCAACTGATACTGAAATGCTCAGGCTGGGAGTAAGCCAGGACTGCGTTCATGTCTCAGCAGGCACTCACTCACTGTGTAACCTGGGCATTTTATTTAACCTCTCTGAGCCTCTGTTTTCTCATCTATAAATTAAGATACCTGCACACAACGGGCTTGTAAGGAGTGAATGAGATCATTGGCATTAAGAGTCCAGAGAAACCAAGTTTTCAGTCAGTCCCTCAAATCTAAATTAAGCCAACCCATTGCTCCATGTGCTGACACACAAGCCTCCCCCCCTGCCATTAACCAGGAGACTACCACCCTCCCCCTGCAGCTGCCCCCAGCCTCATGTTACCTCTGCCTTCCTCAGACCACCTCTCATTCAAGGGTGCCCACACACCCACCCTGCTCCATGTGGCCCCAAGAAACAGGGGACTCAGACATTTCTGCCACCTGGCAGAGAGCTTCCTAGAAACTGTGTTGAATCCCATGAATGCCTAACGATCATGGGAATCACTTAGCAAGATAAAAAACCAGACCTCTGCCCTGCCCTGCCCTCCCCCCAGAGACCCCCCAACCCCTTCCCCCCAGCTCATAGGTGATGGAGTTAATCAAGAGTTCTCTTTCCCTACTCAGGACTGCTGGTGGGGTCCAGCTACCCCATGACCTGGGGACACATTAGTCAGTGATAAGTGGAGCTTTCTAGCCGCTTTTATCATGTTTACAATACACTGACTCCTTGGACAAAACCCTGCTCCCTCAACTTGCTCCTGGCTGTTATGGCTACATGCGACAATTTGCTGATGGACTCTCTGGGGATGGCAGCTTCCTGGTAGACCTTTCCCCACCTCCCATAGCACCTGGGGCAACATCCCCTCCACCTGGTGGGTCCTGAAAGGGGCCACAGATGCTTGTTTTTCTTAGCTCATTGCAGCTTCTGAGTTCAGAAATGTCATTCATTCTGTCTGCTCAGCTTTAACCGAAGAGATTGGGGAGCAAACCCAGAGGTGGTGAGATTATATTTCTTTGACTTTGGCAGGAGCAGGGGGTTGGGAGGGTTGCTGTTCAAAGCAGAAGCCACCAGAGGTGTCTTACCTGTGGCAAGGCCCTCATTGGGTCGAAAGGACAGGATAATACAGTAACTACCTGGAGGGCAGTGTGTGACTATAGCCTGGACCAATGTCCCCTCCTATGGTCAACTTGGGAAAGCAAGTGCATTTCTCTGAAGCTCAGCATGCTTGTCTAGAAAACAAGCATGGTGATGCCTGTCCTGCTGCCCCCAGGTGGTTATGGGGATGAGACAGGGTTGGGAAAGTGCTTCAAGATGAGGCATTTGTTTAGCGTTCTGCACTGACTTCAAGTGACGACTCTCTCTGTAAGAACGGCTTCCCTGATCACGCAGTCTATAATTGCCTAAAAGTCAACTGTCAAATAATTCGGGGCTTCTAAAATGGCAGGCAGGCAGCATTCTTAGAAGAGTGAGTTGATTAAATGGAGTCTGTTTCAAGTCAACAGATATTTAGCAAACACCTACCTTGTACCAGTCACTGGGCCAGGTGCTGGGGAAATGTAAGAATGAAGGGTACATCTCCCGCCCTCAGGTTAATGGACAGACAATTGTGACCCCAGTAACAAATGTTGGGAGGCAGTACCCGGTGCCAGAGGAACACAGGGGAGGAGTGGCAACCCAGTCTGGGTATCAGGGATGCACCCCAAGGGAGGTGAAACCAGAGCTGAGATTTGAATGAGTGGGAGGTAATCAGGCCTGAGGCAGAGGGGAGGGTGTTGGAAGCACAGGGAGCAGTGTATGAGAGGCCAGATGGGCATGTTGCCTGGAGCACCTACAGACATGGCCTGTCCAGCATGAGGGCCTCCGTGTGGTCGGACTTCTTCCCAGGTGACTCAGGGCTACCAGAGTGAGAGCTCCAAGGAGCTGGGTAGAAGATGCAAGGCTTCTTATGATCGGGCCTTGGAACCCCCAGAATTTTACTCTTGCCACATTCTATTGGTGAAGCAAGTCACTATCACCAGCTCAGGTTCTAAGGGAATAGGATTAGACTCCACCTCTTGATGGGAGCAATGGCAATGAACATGAGCCACCTTTATTCTACCGAACAACGCTGTGCTAAGGCCTAGGCAAGCAGAGTCCCTGGCCAGGGCCTGGGCTCAGGGGGGTTCCACACTTTTTTCATTTTTAATGTGCTGTTAATAATTTTGTCCAAGTCCCCCTTCAGTGATTAGCATTGTCCCAGTCTGGTTGTCCTCTTCAGGATACTCTCCAACCTTCCAGCCCATGCATTGAGCTGGCCAGATGCCCTGAAAGGCTTCAGGACTCACGCCTATGGGTTGTCCAAGGCAAGCTGGCACGCAGATTGCTTCTACTGGCAAGCACAGTACTTCTCTTGTGGCACCACACAAGATCAGGCCACCAGAACGGTATGCCTTGTTGATTGGCGGTGATTCCCTCTCTCATTGGATGGGTACAGAATGAGTTCTGGATTCTGGGCTATTGACAGTTCCTTACTGACCCTTGGGGTTGAGGTGCCTGTGTGGGTCTATTCCACATGTTCTGACCACAGGGCTGCCTCCTGTCTCCAGCACACCAGAATAATGGGGTGGGAGCATCCTTTGCCCTGTATGGGGCTCCCCACTTCCACCTGGTAAAGATGCTCACTCTACCCCCTCCACAGGCTTTGCACTGCATGTCACGCAGTCCAGTAGAGGTCGCCATGCCTACCTCCTCCACTCAAGACCACTGCCCTGCACCTGGCTTCTACATCACTTTTCTTTCTGCTGATAATTGTAGTGACCAATGGGTGTGTCTTCAGCTGGGTCATAGGAGGGCCAGATATTTCCTGCAAGAATGCGACTTCTCCTCTTGCTCCATGGATTGGCCACTAGCCTATGCACTGCTTCCCCTCTACCAACTGGTTTCAGTATGTGGAAAGCGGGAGTGTAGTTAACACTGAAAGAGCTCATACTCTAGGAATGCAGTGTTAAGGCCTAAAGCATTGAAGAAAAGACCGTGTTATAGGATATATTATTGCACATTTACACTACAAAATTCTGAACAGTGAATTATTATTCGTATTTCTGTGCATACTCTAGGCAAAATCTTCCATGACCTCTACCCCACATTCACCACATAGTATTTGATTTATCTGTGTCAATCGTTCCCCTTCATTATATTAAAGAACTTCTATGGCAAGCTGTTATCTTACTCATCTTTGTGCCACAGCCCTTGCTTTTTGACTTATACAAAGTGTGAGTTCAGTGACTATATGTAGGATGATTTGTGAAAAGAGACCACTGGACTAAGTCAGTAGACTCTGTCGAGCCTAGAAAACAGTTCTACCAAAACAAAAGAGAGGTTAAAGGGGAAATCTCCCATAGAGCATGTCAGCAATGGAAATCAATTGGTTGATCAAGTGGTTTAGGTATAAAATAATAATAAATAGGATAGAAGTTAGCAAGAAGGAGGCATGGAGTTTTTGTCTTTTTAGAGAAGACGTTAAAGGCCTAAGGAGAGAGAGGCAGAAGAGAGATCCTCTGTACATTACTTTTTCTTATCTGCCTTACCAACCTCATAGGGATGCTGTGAAGTCCAAAGAAGATATAGTATTCTTTGAGAAAATTTAAAATATCTATCCAACCCGATAGCTTCCAACTACTTATAGAATAAAAATCTGTAAATAAAAACCTAAGCATAACATGATCTGGCTCTAAGATTCCTTCTCATTCTATTATTGCCCAAGCATCCTAAACCCAGCCGTAGGAGATCCATGTCCTTTCCCCAGTTGCCTTTGCTCAAGCTAGCCTCTCAGCCTCAGAGCCCTCCCTTTCATCCCTGCCAGGTCAATACAATAAACATTTACAGAGCGGTAGCAAGTGTAACACAGTGCTAAAACTCTATTGATTCTTCAAGGCCCTATTCATATTATTTAGTCTATGAACACTTGCTGCTCTTCTCCAGAGACATGATTCTTTGTATCAATTGTAGCACTTATTCTACCTGATAATATATCTCAAGGGCATGATTTGCTCTCCCAACAGATTGTGAAAGATGAGAAATTTGAGGACTGTCTTACTTGTATTCCTACCCCTGATTATCTGTGCCTTATAATAGTAGATGCTCATTAATAAATATTAGAATAAATGGAAAAAATATGTTAGGGAAAGAATGTATAAGGGTGGACAGTCTCTTGAGACACTGGGTGGAATACAGAATACAGGAAAATATCAGCATAACTTAAGGAAGGAACGTCTCCTCCCTTGGGAGGAACCACAGATAAGCCTGAAAGGATGGAAATGCACTAGGCCTATGTGGAGAGGCTAAAAATTGTCCAAATCCTTAAAGTCCTAAGTCAAATGCTGTCACCTACATTGTCTTCCCTGAATCTCCTACCAGAGCTTGACCCCAGCTTGGCTCAGCATCTTTGGACTTCCTGCCTATAGACATTTATTTGTACACATACCTTATTTCCTTTCCTAGACCAAGACATCTTTGAAGGCAGGAGGAACCTGGTCCTTACCTTCCTCCCACTCAGCACACCTGACACACAGTAACCACTCATTCAGTATAGTTATTGGGGGGAAGCCGGTATGGCTTGGTGGGTTGAGTGCTCGCCTTTCAACCCTGGGGACCAAGGATAAAATCCCAGCCCCAAACCCTGTGGACCCATATGCTGAACTGAGGTGTGTTGCCCATGTGGGAGGCCCCCAGCTTGGTTTTTGCCCCCACCTTTTTGGCCCCTGGCTTGAGGGGGTATGCCTCCCATGCGGGAGGCCACCAGCCTGGCTCCCACCTTGCAAGGGCCCGCGCCCACCTGTGTGAATCAAAACCATGCAGACAACTGATAAGGTACAACTATGGAGACTGCTCTGGGCCCTCCTCCTTCTCTCTGTCAAGACTAAATACACCTTAAAAAAATTATATGTGTGTGTGTGTGTGTGTGTACACACACACACAGAGTTATGGAATGGATAAATGGGATGGAAGGTAGGTGGGTGGGCAAGTGAGAAGACAAATTTGAGATAGGAAACTCCACTGAAGGGCGAAATCTCCAAACCCACAATTTAACAGTTCAAGGAAAAGCTAGGAAGGAACCCTCCTAATTTTCCTTCCTCCAGGAGATCAGGTATCTGAGCATGATCCTCCAATCTTGCTTTGAGGACCCCACGTCAGAACTCTGCGACTGCCCTTGCAAGTGCCTGATTCAATACTGGAAACATATTCTCGCCAAAACCTATACCCCCTGCCCCCGTCCTCCATCTGAGAGCGAACCTCTGACTACACTTGACCTTTTTGTCCCAGCTTCTTTTCCCGCTCCCTTTCCTTCTTTCATAACCACCACCAGTAAGGCGCGTGTGGGGCAGCCTTACACCGTAGTTAGGGAGGATCCTGCGACCGGAAGTTGGCAATGGGTCTCTAAGGAGGCGTTCGGGAGTGGGTGGGTCCGCGCCCTGTGGGGCGGGTGACATGGAACTCTTGTACCTGCGACCGCAACGGAGGGGCCTGTCTTTGGGGGCATGGACGGGATGAGGCCGACTTTCCTGTGGGGCTCTGCGGAGGGCATCTCGGAAGCGCTCGGTTCCTGGCGGGTGGAGGCTCAGGCCTGGGTCCGGAGACGGGCCAGATGGCTCCTGTGATCTTCCAGGCCGTCACCACCCGCTAAGGATCTACAGGATATAATACTTATTCCCGCACCTGTCACCTTAGGGCGCCTTGTTGGTAAAACTCGTGGGCAGACAGGACCCCTGCGCGAAGGAGTTTGCTGTTCAGTTGGGAGAGTCAAGGAACTACCAAAAAAGTTAATGTGGCAGGATTGGATGGAGGGTAAGATGAGCAGTACAAACAGGATCAGCTTAAGCAATTTAGAACCATTCATCACTGGGCTAGTGTCAGAAAAGTTTCATTATAGCTCACAGTTCCTAAATGATACCAGTGCCTCTTGTTGCTGCTACTTTGTGGCATTAAAAAAAAATTATTTTTATTTTTTAGATTTATTTTTATTGTTTTTGACAGAGAGAGAGATACAGAGACAGAAACAGAGAGAAGGGGGCGGGCCCAGAACAGTCTCCATAGTTGCACATCACCTGCTTTTCCACATAGTTTCATTCCACAGGTGGGCGCGGGGCTGCACAGGGCAGGAACTACGCCGGGGTCTCACCCCTGTGAGAACTGAACTGGGGGCACTCCCCAGTTCAGCATATGGGTCCACACGGGCCAGGGCTGTGACTCAGTCCTCTGTCCCCGGGGCTGCAAAGTGAGCTCTTAACCCATTGAGCCATCCCGGCTTCCCCATTTTAAAATTTTTAATTCTGATTTGGTTTAACCTAAAGACCATATGTTTTTGGTACAAAGAAATTGCTGTATAAGTAGCATTCAGTATTATTACTTGTTTTTCATCATCAGTTGCAGCTTACCTTTAAGGGATTTGAATTTTGCTTTAGTTTCTCATAACTTGAATTCTTCGGTAATGCCCTTTATTCATATTGTCTCATTTCAGGAACTTGATAAGATAATGATAATAGACACCATATGTATCCTGTATTTTGGAAAAAAACTTAATGATTTCTTTTTGGTTAAAATTAGATAACATAAAATTTACCATTTTAACCATTTCCAAGTGCACAATTCAGTGATATTAAGTACATTGGCAGTGTTGTGTAACCATCACACAAACTATCCATTTCTAGAACTTTTTCATCAGCCCAAACAGAAATTCATGTACCCATTAAACAGTACCTCCCCATTCCTCCCTCCCCAAGCCCCTGGTAACATCTCTTTTACCCTCTGTCTCTGATTTTACCTGCTGTAGATAATCTCATGTAAGTGGAATCATACAATATATGTTGTGTCTGGCTTATCTCACTTAGCATGTTTTTAGTGTTCATCTATGTTGTAGCATGTATCAGAATATCTCTGTAGTTAAGTTACTGTGTGTGTATAACATTTTGTTATCCACTCATCTGATGTGCACTTGGGTTGTTAACACCTGTTGGCTATTATAAATAATAGTACCGTGAACGCTGGTACAAATCTGTTTGAGTCCCTGTTTTTAATTTTTTGGAGTACATATCTATACCTATACTATTTTAACAACTTGCAAATTTATGCTGTAGTTTTTTTCTGATGAAAGCGCAATAAAATAGGGACCCATCTCTCTAATGAATTCACAGTAAAAGAAGTGCTGTGAAGTATTAGGAATAAAAAGATAATGATCCTCTTGCTAATGATCCTCTTGCTCTTTCATTTTGTAAGTTTGTGGGATTCTGTTTTACTTTAGTGATGAAGTGTTTGGTTTGGGTGGGTTAAAATATAGAACCTACTTTGTTTATTTAAAGATTTAGGGAAGCCAGGATGGCTCAGTGGGTTAAGCGCTCACTTTGCAGCGCCGGGGACCGGGGATCGAATCCCGGCCCCGGCCCATGTAGAACCATATGCTGAACTGGGAGCTCCCCCAGTTCAGTTCTCTCTCTGCCTCTGTCTCTGTATCTCTCTCTCTCTTTCTCTCTCTCTCTCTGTCAGAAATAAAAATAAATAAATAAAAATATATTTAAGATTTATTTTTATTGTTGTTTTTTAACAAAGAGTGAGAGACAGAGACAGAAGGAGGAGGGCCCAGAACAGTCTCCATAGTTGTATGTCATTAGTTTTGTTTTGTTTTTTTGTTTTTG
>PVKE010009421.1:10734-45029 GCA_004027555.1 Craseonycteris thonglongyai
ATCTTCAGTGCATATTTATTTCTATTTTACTTTTGACAGATAGAGAGAGAGACAGAGACAGAGACAGCTAGAGAACCGAACTGTGGGAACTCCCCAGTTCAGCATGTGGGTCCTGCCTGGGCCGGAGCCGGGATTCGATCCTCGGTCCTCGGGGCCTCAAAGCGAGCGCTCAACCCGCTGAGCCGTCCCGGCTTTTCCCGTGTCGTTAGTTTTTGATATAGTTTCACTCCACAGGTGGCCGCTGGGCTGCATAGGGCAGGAACCAGACTGGGGACCTCCTGCATGGGCCCTGGCAAGAACTGAACTGGGGACACATCCCATATCAGCATATGGGTCTGCAGGGGCCGGGGCAGGGATTCAATCCTTGGTATGGTACCCGGGGCTGCAAAGCAAGTGGTGCTCAACCGGCAGAGCCATCCTGGCTTCCCCATAGAACCTACTTTGTAATAGTATTAAAATGACAAAGTTTTCTCTTACAGTGAAGAGTCCTATTCTCATGTTAAAATTATAGGAAGGGACTTAAAAAAACTAGACCCATGAGTGAATTGAAAAAGGAATGAAATACAGAATTATGCTTATGTTGGGGAAGCTGGGATGGCTCAATGGGTTAAGCATTTGCTTTGCAGCCCTGGGGACCAAGGATCAAATCCCAGCCCTGGCCTGTGTGGACCCATATGCTGAACTGAGGTGTGCTTCCCACCCGGGAGGCCCCCAGCCCAGTTCCTGCCCTGTGCAGCCCCCACCCACCTGTGTGGAAGGAAACCATGTCAAAAACTGATGACCTACAACAATGGAGACTGTTCTGGGCTTTCCCCCTTCTCTCTGTCAAAAACGATAAAATAAATCTTTTTTAAAAATTATGCTTATGTTACAAAGAAAGGGTAGACCTTTTACAATAGCAGGTTGAGTGTGCCCAAAAGTTAATCTGTACAGCCTCACCTGGTTAGTTGATTCGTTAAAGGATGTTGTGAAGGAGGCCATGAGCAGTTTATTCTCAAGAATAATTTTATTTATTTAGAGAGTCATAGTGTACCTGTTATCACTGTGGCAAGTAGCTGATCACAGAGAAATTCAGATACCTCCATTTTGTTTAAACTTGGGGAGAAGTGAAAGTGAGATAATAAATGGTATCCCAAACAAGATTTGTGGCATATAGATGATCTTCTTACCTCTGTAGGCCTCCAACAGACAACCTACCCTTGAACTCTATAGCAGGACACACCAGCTTTTTCTGTCAAGGGCCAGATAGTAAATATTTTAGGCTCTGGGGTCCGTACAGTCTCTGTGGCAGCAGCTACTCAACTCTGCTGATACAGCACAAGAGCAGCCATAGACCATCTGTAGACAAAAGGATGTGAATGTATTCCAATAAAACAAATTTGGCCTGCCAGTATTAGGCCCTCTATTATGCAGTCATTCATTCAGCCAGTAGGTATGGAGTACCTACATTGTGTCGGGCACCATTCTCAGTGCTGGTAGTACAGCCCTGCCCTCTAGGAGTTTACCTTCTTTCATGCTGCAGTATATTCTGATGCCTTTCTCCTCAAATACTAATCCATGGGAGTTCTGGCTGTACACCTTCACCTTGTTTTCTTTATCTATAAAGTGGTAGTTTGGGGCTGGTTAAACTGTAAGGCTCCTTTCAGCTCCATAATCCTAGTGATTGGGTGTCTTTTTAAAAGGAACATGTGGAATCCTGTGCGCATCAGAGTGAACTTCTGCAATTGCAGAAATTAAGATTGTAACTGAATTGACACAACAGTAACTGCACATATTAAATTCTTTTTAATATCTGTTTTGCATTTTCTTTCACTTTTTTTTTAAGGTTTACTTTTTGAGAGAAGGGGAGTGAGAGAAAGAGAGGAAAGGGTAAAGCTGTACATCATTAGTTGTGACATGGTTTCATTCCACATAGGAGGATGTGGGGCAGGAACTGAACTGAGGGCCTCCCTCATGGGAGGCGAGAATCTTCACCACCTGTGCCATCCCCACAGTTACCAGTTACATCACAGTGCAGCGTAAGGGGTTGCATGGATCCAGATCCAAATTCCATCCCTGAACCTGGAGGTTGCAAAGTAAGCATTCAACCTACTGAGCTGTCTCAGCTTTTTTGCACAAATTAATTTTACTGGTACTTTGAACCCAATTTGTGAGTATGTCTTGCCATGTCCTTGAAAGTACATTGCATTTTGATAAACATTCTTTTTATTTTTTCCTTTAAAGATTTTATTGTTTGAGAGAAGGTGAAAGGGAAACAGATAGAGAACCAGAGCAGTTTCCATAGTTGTACATCATTAGATATGACATGGTTTTATTCCAAACAGGTGGTTGTGGGGCCATATGGGTCAGGAATTGGACCAGGCACCTCCAGGATGGGAGGCAAGAACCTTCCCCACCATGCCATCCTGGTGGTTACTAGTTGCACTGTAGTTCAAGATAAGGGTTTGTATGGGCTGGAGCTGGGAATTGAACTCTGGACCTCGTGGTTGTGAGGTAAGCAATCAACTACTGAGCTATCCCAGCATCCCTTACTTCTGTTTTTTTCTTTTCTTTTCCAAGAGGTTTATTATCACTCACACTTTGACAGCTCCTCTTCCTGGTTTGACTCCTAAACTCTTCCTTAGTCATCCTGTTCATCTGCTATTGGGGAAAACCTATAATTGATAGGGTTCCTTTAACAGATTGCTCCCAAAATTGAATGTCATTGTGTAGTGTGTATTTGACTTTTATTTATTTACTCTATAAAGTCAAAATACTTTTCATCTCTGACAGATTTTATCTTATGTTTTAGCCTAAATGGAAAATGTTCATGTTTGTTTTGGACAGTATCCTAACTCTTCATTATAGCACAGAACCATGTGAAAATTTCATAGCCATAAGTTGATTTTTTTTAATGTTGAACAAAACATAGAGCCAACAACAGTCCTGTGGTGGAACACTGGCAATCAAGCCATGGTCTGTAGTATCATCAAGCCGTATTTATTATCAGATCTCATGTGAAACTAAGAAAGGCCTCCTGAGATCAACATTAACTTACTGTGGTATCCTCAGGGTGCCACTCCTTTCTCACTGTGGACACACCTGTGGTTTTATTTTACTCTTGCCCATGGACCATAGTGATTGTATATCCCATGTATTTGTTGAATGAGTGAATGAATGAATGGCTGAGTGAGTAAATGAATGATGATACTATGAAACCATTGATTTAACATCTGAACGAACTATATTTAGTTATTTTATATATAATTTTTTTTTTTTTTTAAGATTTATTGTGTTGTTATTGACCAAGAAAGAGACAGAGAGAATGGGGACGGCACAGAGCAATCTCCATAGTTGTACGTCATCAGTTTTCGACATAGTTTTGTTCCACATGGTGGGCGGGGGCCCCGCCTGGAGGCAACAGGGCAGGGGCCTCCCACATGTGAGGCATGCCCCCATGAGCTGGGGGCTGAATTGGGGGCCTCCCACATGGGAAGCATACCCCACCCAGTTCAATATATAGTTCCACACGGGCTGGGGCCAGAATTTGATCCTCGGTCCCCAGGTCTGCAAAGCGAGTGCTTAACCTGCTGAGACATCCCAGCTTCCCTTGAGTTTTTTGGATATGGAAAAAAGATAATTTTGATTTATTCTAATTTAAGTTCACTGGTATTTTTCCAGCAATTACTCATTTTTCTGTTTTGTACAGTAGTTGAAAACGAAATCCAAGCAAGCCTAGACCAGACATTCAGCCACCTAGAATGTCTGCAGATTTTGTCCAGCAAGGAGCCCGCTAACAAAAAGACTGACAAACTGTGAGTGCTCTAACACCCCAGAACTCCGACAGGCCTTTCATCTTTGGGAGGCTGTCAAATAGTGTGAAAAACATTTACACATTGAAAAACTGAGAGTGTGCAAGGTAAAGTTCCCAGAAAGGGCACAGTTCTATTTGAGTGATACTCTCAAAATAAAAACTCTCTGAAGTCAGTGGCTCAAAAGTCTTGTGTCTCTTTACCCCATTGGTGTAATTTTGAAACTCTGCTTCTAGTACTGCCTTTCTGGCCAGACCCTTGGCCAATTGAAGCCTAATGCTGCCAGAGCTTTTACTCTGCCCTTTGGATGCCACCACATTCTTGGGTTGAAATGAATGTTGCTCTGAATCACTTCAGTCACTCTCTTTTTTTTTTTTTTTTTTAAGATTTATTGTTTTTGACAGAGAGAGAGAGAGATACAGAGAGAGAGAGAGAGAGAGAAGGGGGAGGACTCAGAGCAGTCTCCATAGTTGCACATCATTGGTTTTTCCACATAGTTTCGTTCCACAGGTGGGCGCGGGGCTGCACAGGGCAGGAACTGAGCTGGGGTCTTTACCCCTGTGAGAACTGAACTGGAGGCACTCCCCAGTTCAGCATATGGGTCTGCACAGTCCGGGACCGGGATTCGATCCTCGGTCTCCGGGGCTGCAAAGTGAGCACTTAACCCATTGAGCCATACTGGCTTCCCCCAGTCACTCTCTTTATAATGAAATATGGATCTGAAGTTTGATACTCCCGCATGAAATTAAAATGAAACCACTCTCACCTCCTCCACCCCAGCCTCTACTCCCAAAAGTTTTATGACACTTTGTTGATGCTTTACTCCAAAGATGCCCTTTGGCTTTTTCCAGGAGAGCTAGATAGACCGTAGAAGGTCAGGAAGAGGTCATTGAGGCTGCTACCTGTCACCTGTTCCCTGTTGTGCTTCCAGAATCGGAGACCAGCAGGTATTTCACCAAAGCTGCTGGAATCTCATGTGCTACAATCCTACTTTAACCACAAGTTACTTCTTTATTTTTGACATCATTGATCAAGATCAGATTATTTGGGGAGTGGAATAGCATGGAGTGGTCTGGGGAGAAGTAAGCAAATGTGATCTTTCCTGAGGGCAAAGCCAGGCGACCTCCAATTGTGCCTCCCTGAGTTCCTGGAATGTAACCTCTCTCTGTCAATTCTAGTCGTGTTGACCAGTTAAAGTATGATGTCCAGCACCTGCAGACTGCTCTCAGAAACTTCCAGCATCGGCGATACACAAGGGAGCAGCAGGAAAGACAGCGAGAGGAGCTTCTGTCTCGCACCTTCACTACCAATGTAAGCCAGGCGCCTGTGGGGCTGAGGTCTAGGTCCTTGACAGCTTGTTGGAGCTGGAGCTCAGGTCTCCGACCTTTGTACTTTTGGGGGCATCTGAAGCAGATTGATGCGAAGGAGACCAGCTATAAATGGCAGTGGATTTGTGCATTGCCACCAAGACTATAACTAGACAAGGAATCTCCTTTTCTGACATACAAACCTGAAGAGGAAACACTTAACTTGAGGGAATGGGCAGAGGTGAAAATTACCTGCATTGACTGGTCCGATGCAGAGAGGTCACAGTTGACATGGTGGAAATGCTTTCTGTGATCAGATAGAGACAAATGATTAGAACTTAGAGCATTTGTGGGGAGGGTAACAGTTCAAAGCTGCCTTCTGGCAATTGCCATTATGCTGTGGATGTGTAGTTTCAGTGTCAGATCCATTAAAATGTTTTCATCCTTTGTCTGAGCAGCAGTTTGGAGGGTTTTATTTGAGGTGGATTACTTGAGCTTGTTTGAAAGTGGCCTGTAGTTTGGTGTGTCTGAGTTTATAGAGCATCACTGTCCCTGTCCTTTGGTGTCAGTAAGATCGTTTCCTGTACATGGCTAAAAAAGGCATAGTTCTTTTTCCTGTCCTACATAATATATTCCAATAAATAATAAGGGTTTTGGGGGAAGTGGCTTGTATTCTGTTGTTGTTTTTTTATAGAGCTGTTCATTTTCTAAAAAGGTCTTTGCTCTCTAAGCATATCGTTGGAATTCAAATCAGGTCCCACTTTTCAGGTGTTTAGCTCTCTTTGCTGTGTCTACACGTTCCCCTGGTGTTTCAGAATGTATCGCTAGAGTTTCTGCTTCTCTGGAGCAAGCAGTCAAGTGACAGTGATGAACAACTCAAAAGTGTGATGAAGATGTGTTGGTAGTATAGTGGTAAGCATAGCCCACTTTCAGAATCGTAATGAACAGTACAACACATTTAAGGTGTTGATACTTGTGGCATTGGTTATTTGAGCCTTGTTTAGGCCAGAGATGTTGGCTCAGAATTATTTTGTGTCTTACCAGCCTGGTGTTATGCTCTGCATATGGTGGGTCCTTAATAAAAAATTGACCTGCTGAATGAACTTCTCGTTATTGTGTGATCTTGAGTCATACTTTTTTTTTTTTTAATATATTTTTATTTATTTATTTATTTTTGACACAGAGAGAGAGAGAGAGAGAGAGAGAGACAGAGAGAGAACTGAACCAGGAGAGCTCCCAGTTCAGCACATGGTTCCGCACGAGCCGGGGCCGGGATTCGATCCTCAGTCCCCAGTGCTGCAAAGTGAGCGCTCAACCCACTGAGCCATCCCGGCTTCCCCCTGAGTCATACATTTTTCTGAGAGATAATGGCCCACCAGCTATACCCTTTCAGGTGGAAGGGTAAGAAAGATTTGTATGTAAAAGACATTTAATAAATACTGGCCTAATAAATGACTGAAGTCTCCAACTGATTCATTCAAACACTGACCCAGTGAGCATTAGCTGTATGTAAATTACATAGTATTTAAGGTGCTGAGAATACAGCCTGTGAAAAAATTATGACTCCTTCCTGTGAGAAATGCCTGTATTAAAAGGAGGGGCAAGGGGGTTGTAAATGTGTACATAAAAAGTGATTTTGAACTTGCGCAGCAAAGAAAAGGTGATTTAATGTCTTTGTGATGATGAGAAGTGGTAAAAATGGCCTAGGTTGGGAAAAGCATTTGTGCTCCTCAGGAGGTGAGAAAGAGCAGTATTAGGGCTGGTCATGACTCGTTACTGTGTGCAATCCGCTTCAGTGTAAGTCAGAGCCTAGGCTTGGTTGTGATGCTTCTCCCGACAGGATGGTTAAGAGAGCAGGCCTTTTACTCAGTTCTGGGATCCATGCCCTGCCAGACTTCTTAGAAGCTCTGTGAGATCTTGGACACATTATCCCACCTGTCTGGGCTTCAGTTTCTTCATCTGTAAAATGGGAATAACATAGTAACCACCTTGTAAGGTTCAAATGAGGAACGAGTGAACTTAGGTCATAAGCATGCAAAGTGGAAGCTACGTACTTGGTTAGTATTGGCTCTTGTCTCCCTTCCTTTATGTACAGACTTCTTGTGCCTGATCAGGACAATAGTCCAATCTAAGCACCATTAGGCCTTCAACAGAAAGCAGTTTCTTCAGTCCTTAGTCTCACTAATGGAGGAATAAGTTATGGATAAAAAAGCCAAAGAACAACAGCTTACATTTAGTACTGTATTAAGGGGAAGCCAGTAAGGAACATTTGGGACAAGCGGGGTTAGTGAGTAGTCAGAAAGCCTTTCAGGGAAGCCCAGTGAGGTCTCAAAGCAAGAGCTTTCCTTCTAAGTGGGTGTAGTGACCAGAAGCAGGAATGAAAAGACGTGTGGGGTGCAACTCATTTGGAGAGTAGCCATCTGAGGAAAGTGAGCAGAGGCCATCACAGATCTCTGCTTTGCTGCTGCTTCTCTTCAGGTTCCTCTGATTCTTGGACCTTCCTTCCTTCTGGCTGTTCTTCAGCCTTGGCCTTGGCCAAGAGGCGGAGCAGTCAGATGTGGTGGGACCGCAGGAGCAGACCAGCAAGCAAAGTTAATCAGGTGCCTGCGTTTCTTTCACAGGACTCTGACACGACCATACCAATGGATGAGTCACTGCAGTTTAACTCCTCCCTCCAGAACATTCACCATGGCATGGACGACCTCATTGGAGGCGGGCACAGTATTCTGGAGGGACTGAGGGCCCAGAGAATGACCTTGAAGGTGGGTGCCCTCCTGGGGGACAGGGAGCAGACCTCTTATTTGTGCCTCATCCAACAGTTTGGTACCTGTGTTTACATTTTGATTACAAATCCTCAAATTGTGATATTGTGATAGTGAGACTGAGCCCTTGAGTTTGGGCTGAAAATTTTGAAAGCAATAGGAACTCAATTCCTCTTGCCAGTAGTAGGTGTTTGTTGTGCTTGCAACGAATCATAATGTGACATCTTTTGGTGTCAGGATCTATTTCCATTTACTGAACTTGCTATGAAAGTGAGCTGCTCTGAGAGGAACCAGTAATAGAGGAAGGAATTCTGTTGGAGACTCCACTATCATAAGAATGAGGATGTGGCTGTACTTTGGCACCTCACTCTGTGGTTCTCCTGTCGGGCCCTTACTGTGGACTGCCTTATAACCGAGACCTTGTGAATGCAGCCACTGTATCGTCAGGGGTGGGGCCTTGGGGCTGCCCTCATTGCTTAGCAGGTAGCTTCTGGAGCACAGGCGGCTGCTCCCCAGACTTCACTCTCCTGAGTCCTGGGTATTGCTAGAAGCCCCGCCCCATCTGCCGCTAAGCCCCTGGGAGTGGTTACAGAAACAGTACACAGACTCTGATGTAGTTGAGATCTTTCAGCCTCAGCCCTTTTCCTGTATCAGCCCTGACAGATAACAGGGTGTGGGCTTTGCTTCTTATCAGGGTGTGGTTCCCTGTAAACTAAGCAGCTACAGCCCCTGAGCTGTGAGAAACAGTCACTTGGAAGTGAGAGCTCTATCTTCATTTTTGTTGGTCCACACTGAGCCCATCAGCTCCCTAGCAGTTTGGTCCATTTCTGCCACCTGTGCCAGGGAGAAGGTCAGGTGAGCCCCAAGTGACACACTTCCTGCTGATGGCTGTGGTGCTTCCAACCGTCCAGAGGATGGTCTCCAACAGCATCCCTGTATCAGAGCAGTCACCTGCAGGAATCTGCAGTGATGTATGTTAATCAGTCCACCCTTTCTATAGCAAACTGCTGTCCTCCTTCCCAGGTCTCAGAAAAACAGTACAACCCTTTGAGAACAAGACTCACCATGTCCCACCAGCGCTGACGGTGGTACTTCAGACGGTGAGGAAGTGATCTGTGCTTTTAGAGCTAAGCAGAATCTTGAGTGAGAGTCTAATATTTGCCGTCACTGTGTGGACCCGACATGTCTCTGGTCTCCTGTCGGTTATCACGTTTGACTTGGAAACTGTCAGCGAGGCTTCTCTATCACTGGGCCGAGTGTAGAGTTGAACTTCTGTCCGTGACGTCTCATGTCATTCTCGCTTCTTTAGTCTCTTCGCGGTTGCTCGTTAATGTGTGGTTCATTTTCAAAATGGGTCTGGGCATTAGGTTTGATGTCATCCATACAAATGCAGTTGGTAATGTGAGTAGATGTAACTTGGGGTCTACCCAGCATTCATTTATATTTGTTATTTCACAAGAAATGGAATGTGCTTAAAATGAAAATGAGAAAGCAGAGAAGGCAGGTGGGGTGGTTTAGGAATAAAATACCCTTTTGCTTTTGGTGGTAGGTGATGACATTCCTATGAGCAATCTTAGGTCTTTGTGTTGGTTTCAGTCAGTTGTGTTTCTGTTGTTCCATCTTGGGCCACCTCAAACCCTCTCCTAAACATGGGTGCTGTTCCACGCATCATACTCAGCACAAGCCCCGAAATTCTACTCTACAAAGTAGAGCAGAAATCAGATAGGAGGGACTTGGGAGCTAAGATACAGACAAAGGTTTTCTATCTGTCTGTCTGTCTATCTCTCTATCTATCTCTCTATCTATCTATCTATCTATAATTGCTTTTGATGGAGACAGAGGGAGACAGACAGAAAGAAGGGGAAGGACCCTGCGTTGACAGTTGCACTTCCATCACAGGGTCATACTGCACATCGACACCTCACGGAAGCCACAGTTCCACCTGAGACAGTAGCTCAAGCTACAGAAAAGACTACAAACCAAAAGAGGCCTCTGCACCTGCAAAGACAAGACGCTGTCATGCACTGGTCTCAGCCCACAGCAGAGGCTCTGCAGGTTGCCTGTGCCAGAGGCCAGTGCCACCAAGGGCACCTTCACTATCCTGTAAGGCTTCCCTTTCTCATTTGTTCTCTGCCTCCTGCCTGGCACGCCAGCCTGCTCCTTCAGGTCTTCCTGGGCCCTCCTCATCTCCCCAGCCCACATTGACTTTCTGTTTTAACGCTTTGCTGGTCAGCTATTCCTTATGTTCATTCTCCTTCTTACCTTTGCCCGCCCCCATCCAGTCTTTTACGAGTAATTGACCTTATTATTGTTTCTTATCCATGTGTTTAGACCCATGATTTCATTCCTCAACCTCTAGTCTCCTCCCACTTTTGTTTCATACTCTTTACAGCAACATGTCCCTCTCCCATCTCACTGGCGCTGATAAAACACCTTGGTCACGAGTAAAGAGTCTAGAGCTGGACTGACTGGGCTGAAACCCAGGTCTGTCATTTATTACCTTTGTGACTCAATTTTCTCTTCTGGAACATGGGGGTTATGATTGTTACTATCTCGGGATTGTTGTAAGGTTTAAATGAGTGAATATATGTGAAGCACTTATGTTAGTGCTTACCATACAAGCATATATGTGTTAGCTATTATTATTCTTATTCGATCCCTCAGTTATGTCCATAACTCATCTTTCAATCTGGCTTTTTAGGCATAGCACCCATTTTGTGCCCAACTCAGGGCTAAGTACTGCGGGGACCTCAGAAGTGTGACATTTTCTCTAGAACCTGATAATGATAGGTGGGAAGAAAGGGAATATGCATAAAAAGGGAGATCATATATACTTAAGTTGTAAAAGAAATACAGACCATAGGTGCTGTCTTTCACCGGAATCAGTAGTCACTGGGGTGTGGAGGTTAGAGAATGCTGGCTGGGTCAGTGAGAACTTTAGCAGGGACTGAAGGAGTGGCTATGATTTGTTAAATAGAGAAAAACTAGTGAGTACTGTCTAGCCAGAGTCATGGCTGCAGGAATGATCAGGATCTAATACACCAATCTGGCTGTGAAGAATTGGGTTAGGAAGCAATGAAAACTAAGATTATGGAGAACCTTGGCTATCAGGTATAGGGGTTTGAAAGTTACACTGTGAGAGAGGGAGAACCCCTGAAAGGTTTCAAGCCAGAGAGACAAACGATTAAAATAAGAGGATTTTCAGATTCCGTATGTAGAGTGATCTAGAGAGGAAAGGTTGATTGAAGGAGACCTCATAGAATGAATGCTCCAGCAAACTCTAGGAGTAAAGTGAAAGGGGACTGAATCAGAGTGGTTGTGATAGGAGTGGAAAGAAAATTCTGGGAACACTATCACAGAAGAACTGACCAGATTTAGCCACTAACTAGAGTTGAGGGGTGGGCTGTATAGGAAAGAGAAAATCTAATATGACCCTATAAAGTGCCTGGCTGATGAGGAGGATGATGGTGGTAAAACAGGGGAGCCAGGTCGAGGGAGATGAATTCAGTTTTAGGCATCCTTTATTGGTGAGCATAAAGCAACCAGGCTTCTGGTTGAGTAGAAATGTCCATTAGGCAGAGGGACAGACAGGTATCTGACTTTTTCTAACCTTCCTGGAAAATGTGTGTATAAACTGAATGGGTACATTGTTGCAGAGGAAGGAGGATAAAGCTAAAAGTGAAGATTCAAAGTCATCCACAGTTACTGGTTGAAACTGGACCTCAGGAATTTAGCAGCTTCTTTTAAACACAAGTCATTCATGAATGCATTCTCACTGTTTTTAAACAATAAAATGTCACCGAAGTATTAGGATAAACTGTAAAGATTGCACCCAACCCTCCCTCCCACTCCTGTTACCATTTTGGTGTGTGTCCTTCCAATCTCTTCCTTCTGCATTTTTTTTTTTTCCTGACATAATGCTTTACTCCTTGTTAGCAATTTATGCTTTTCCCTATGCAATATGTCTATGAGATCTCTCCATATCCGTCCCTGTCATTTCTAATTGCCCTTATCCTTTTAATAGCGGCAGAGATTTCAATGGAGGGCACTGAGCCAAAGCTCTGGTGTGGCCCAGCATAAGGTTTCTTTCTATTTATCTGCTAATCATGATAAAATTTTGCCATTTTTCTGTTGAATTATTTATCATTTTTTTCATTGATCTGTAGAAGGAATCATTTGAGCACATGAGTGATTTTGGAAAAGACATTCAAAATGAATAACTGGCATCACCTTATCCAAGATAGGAAGATTGGGCTCTGAGGAGATGCCTCATTGTTTGTGCCAGGGGCCCCACTATTATGTCTTTATTGATTGTGCAAACTGAGAAGCTGATGGCTGTGCAAATTAGAAAGCTGGTGTCTTCTGCGTGTGAATATTCCCCACAAGGCTGCCATGACTCTTTTCCTTACTCTGTTGTGTCCTTTCCTACCCATTTAAAGATATGAACTATGTTTCTTCACAGAAATTTCCAAGGAAACTCTATATCTCATATTGACAAAAATATGTGGAAGTCCTATCATTTGGCAGAGAAACTGTGAGTATAGTCTCTCCAAATATGAATACAAAAAAACTAAATGCTTTGTAAGATCCTTCTTGGTCCAGAATTTTTTTTTTTTTTAAGAATTATTTTATTGATTTTTGAAAGAGAGAAACAGAGACAGAGAGAGACAGGAGAAGGGGGAGGGCCCAGAGCAGTCTCCATAGTTGACATTAGTTTTCCATATCGTTTCACTCCACAGGTGGGCACACCCCAGTTCAGCATGTGGGTCCGCATGGGCTGGGATCGGGATTCGATCCTTGGTCCCCGGGGCTTCAAAGCAAGCGCTTAACCCGCTGAGCCATCCCAGCTTTCCCATTGTTCCAGAATTTTGAAGTCAGTCACTCTGAGAAAAGGAATTCCCCCTCCATATCCCAAATTAACCTCTATTCATCACAATTCTGTGTTTATTTAAAAAATTAAATTTGGCAGGTCCTCTTTAAAATGATTCTATTTAAACTAATTATCCATTATAGCAAACAATACATGACTATATTCTCAATATATAAAAATGAAATAATAGGTACAGTGAAAGTCTTCCTTATGCCCCAGGCTCCCACCCTGGAGGTAACCGCTACCGTGAGCTTAGTATATATCTCCTGCCTTAACCTTTTCCCATACATCTGCATACGTATGTATTTATAGATAGCAAAATCGGTCTGTGGTGGGGTTTTCATATCTTTGTTACATAAAAGGTAATATTCTGCACATTGGTTCTTTCACTTCATGATATGTCCTGGATTTCTTTCCTTCCCAGTACATAGAGGGTCTCTTCATTCATTTAAACTCCTGCATAATATTCCACAGTATGGATGTATCACACACAGTTGAATAATTCCCCTGTTGATGAATGTTCACATTATGTCCCATTTTCTTGACACACGCACTGTTGCAACAAATATTCTTATACATGCATCTTTGTGCACATGGGCCGGTATTTCTGTAGAGTTAGATGTTTAGACATGGAATTGTTGGGATGAAGACTCTAGCTATGCAATTTTAATTGTCCTCAAAGAAGTTGTGGTAACTCAGACTCAGGTCAGTAGGCCGTGACAGCATTCACTTCCCAGTTCTCCTCCAACAGTGGATAGTCTCCATTTTGGGGCTGATCTCATAGGTGAATAAAAGGGTTCCCATCTGAATTTGAAGTTTTCTGATTACTTGTGAATGTAAATATCTTTATATGTTCATTGAACATTATTTGTTCTCTGAACTTGCCCTGTCCTTTGTTCACTTTTCTGTTATGTATCTTATTTATTGATTTGTAGAAAAAGCTTAGGCATATTGGTGATTTTCGAAAAAAATGTATTTGCATTCAATGTAATTAACTGGTATTTTTTGTGACAGTCTGTCATATCATTAGTTCAACTTTAGTAGACAAGTTGTAAATGACTTCTGAATGAATAATAATAGTGATGGTAATTTAGAAACAGGGATTATGGCCAACTAATTAGTCTCTTCCCTTAGTCTGATATCTGATTGGTTAGGAAAAAATGCTAGGACCAAGCAGTTCTTTTAATTTGTGCATTTCTTTAAACTACATATGGCTGGTGTTTTCCATGATAGTATCTGAGTTGAAGATTATTTTTCCCAAACTTGTAAAAAAATGGAAGTCATTTGGCTCAAGAAATAAATACCGGTAACATTGGTTTTCTTGGGGCAGTAGAGGTGGTGGGGTAGGCTGGGGTAGGAGAAAACACTTTGGATTATATACTGTATATATTAACAATACTTTTGAAATTGTGAGCCATGTGAGTATATATTACATATTTTTAAATCAATTGAAATTTAAACATTAATTTTTTTAAAGCATGTGTTTGGCAGTTTGTTTATACACAGTAACTCAAGTCTTGTAAGGTCTGATGATTTCTAAATCAGCTTAAGAATTATACCTTATAAGGCAGAGGTTCTGAATTTCCCCCCCCCCCGTATGTGTCTTTGGTGATCTGTGGAAGCCTGTGTTCTTGGGATTACATTTTTAAATGTATACTAAGTTGAAATACATAGGAAAACCAAGGAAACCTATTATATTGAAATACAGTTTTCAAAATATATTTTTAAAAGGTAATTGATAGAGTCATGAATCTGCTTCCCTTAAGTCATTAAATAACAAGATGTTAGGTCTAATAACTGTTATAACTTCAAGGTAGTGATGAGAATAAAAGATATTTTGAGATGTTCTGCAAGAAATATGTGATAGGAAAATATCTGATTTCTACTGGGGACCCAATTAGTAGACTGCTAATCTATGGTTTGTTGCCTACAATTATAACAGAGGGAAATGCTCATTTCTGTTGGGAGTTTGTGAAAATGGAGATGGGATTTTATTTCCCATCCAAATTTGGCCCCCTGAATTCCATGCAGCCAATTCCCTTCACAGATCTCTGCCTTAAAGGGATAATCCTCACGTGGACATCACATGCACGCCTTTGTATGTGTTCAAGAAAGTGCTGTTTTCTAGGGAAAGAGTCCATAGCTTTTATGAAATTCTCAAAAGGCTTTTGTCTCAAAAGTTTAAGAGTCACAAATGTAGGTGAGAAGAAAAACATTTCTTTTCCTGCAAAGCTGTACTTATCTTCATGAGTGATAATAAATGGCGGTTTTTCTTTTTCTTTTTTTTTAGTAAAAGTAGTATATCTGACAATTGATACCTGTCACTTTCTGCATTCATTGGACAAATATTTATGGAGCATCTATTATGTGCCAGGACTAGCTTATGTGCCAGGGTTACAGGCCTAAGCACAAAATAGACAAAATGCCCCAGTTCTCAAGGGGTTTACAAGTATATAATATAAAAATAAGTATATAAGTATAATAGAGGACTATAATTTCAAGTATTGCTAAGTGCTTTGTAGAGAAAGGAGGCAGGGGCAGGAAAGTGAGTCAATTCTAGAATGGCCTGTTATTCACAGTATATGTAAAGTCTACTGTAAAAGAACCTGAGCCCTCCTAATTTTCTAGAAGGATCATTGTCAATAATATAGAGTCAAGAATGAATATTATGAAATTCAGAAGATTGCCTTAGTGAAAGGAGGCCTGGTGGGAAATTAAATGTGGATGTTTCTTAAATGTTAGTTCATGCCTGGTTTTGACATTTGCATGACTTTAATTCTGATTCCTGATAGTCTCAAAACTTTTGTTTCAGTCAAAATGAGTATTTGGAGTTCTACTGATGAAGTATTTTATACCAGTTAGTTGCTTATTTGAATCTCCTCTTTTTGGTTATTTTTTGATGACTGACTCCTTCGTAGTCTAAACTTCCCTTCTAGGTTGAATTTATTATTATTATTTTTTAAGGATTTATTTTATTGTTTGGCAGAGAGAGACAGAGACAGAGAGAAGTGGGAGGGTCCAGAGCAGTCCCCACAGCTGCACATCATCAGTTCCGACATAGCTGCATTCTGCACAGGTGGATGTGGGGCCACTGAAGGTGGGAACCGAACCGGGGGCCTCCCACGTGGAATCAAGCCCCAGGTAGGAACTGAACGGGGAGGCCTCCCACGTGGGAAGCATGCCCCACTTCAGCATAGGGGTCCTCACGGGCCGGGCTGGGCTGGGCTGGGCTGGTATTCGACCCCTGGACCCCGTGGCCACAAGGCAAGCGCTCAACCTGCTGAGCCATCCCGGGATCCCTGAATTTATTATTGTTATTTTAAAAAGCAAATTTACTATCCTGTCATTCAGACAGCTTCATGCACACATATGCACAAACAAACCCATTGATTTAAAATACATACATGCTGGTTAGTTACTTCCTCTCCTACCATGATATTCAAACTCTTTAAACAAACAGTCTGACGGGTATCAGTCAGTCATTGAAGACACTATCATAAACAGCTGAGAATCAGCCCCCATCTCTTCTCTATCCTTGTCAGCTTTATATTGCTAAAGTTATTAATAGGACTCAGCCATATTTAAAAAAATAATAATAAAATGTGCCTCCCATGCAGGAGGCACCCCGCCCACCTGTGTGTGGAAAACTAATGAGGTATAACTGTGGAGACTGCTCTGGGTCCAACCCCCTTCTCTGTGTCTCTCTGTCTCTGTTTCTCTGTCAAAAACAATACAATCTTAAAAAGAGAAAAAAGAGGAATCTTACCATTTGTGACAACATGGATGAACCTAGAGTGTTATGCTGAGTGAAATGTCAGATAGAGACATGCCATATGGTCTCACTTATGTGTGGAATGTGAAGGACAAAAGAAACAGACAGCTCTAAGAAATGGGTACAGACTCCCCCAGTCTCCTGACCCAAGCGTGTTTCTACTCTTTACTGTCAGACTAGGTACAGCAAACGCCATAGCATTCCTTGCACAGACCCAGGTCTCAGACTTGTCTGTGGATCATTCCTTTCCCCCTCCTTTTTCATTATGGAGAAATCACTGGCTGGATCTCTGTTTTTTAATTTGTTCTTCAGCTCTCATTTCTGCTATTTGTATACTGAGTTTTCTTTTTAAAAATTGATGATTGGGGAAGCCGGGATGGCTCAGTGGGTTGAGCGCTCGCTTTGTAGCGCGGGGGACCGGGGATCGAGTCCCGGCCCCGGCCCGTGCGGAACCATGTGCTGAGCTGGGGAGTTCCCCCAGTTCAGTTCTCTCTCTGTCTCTGTCTCTGTATCTCTCTCTCTCTCTGTCAAAAAATTAATAAAATAAATAAATAAAACTTAAAAAAAATTGATCATTGGTATAATCTTTTTTTTTTATATTTTATTTTTTTATTTATTTTGACAGAGGAGAGAGAGAGAGAGAGAGAGATACAGAGACAGAGAGAGAGCTGAACTAGGGGAGCTCCCAGTTCAGCATATGGTTCCGCACGGGCCGAGGCCGGGATTCGATCCTCGGTCCCCGGCGCTGCAAAGTGAGCGCCTAACCCACTGAGCCATCCCGGCTTCCCCCATTGGTATAATCTTGAGTTGATTTTTTTCAATGGATGTATTATCTGCTTACATCTGTCTGAGGATATTAATTATGCTCCTCTGAAATGCTTATGCTTTTCTGTTACCTTTGATTCACTGGCTCTAAGCTCTGTGTTTATTTCTGTTTTCTGTCCTTAATGGCTTTCTCACATTGTTTGGTCTTTCCTGGATGCATTTCATCTTTGCAGTTGAGATCCTACTGCTTCTGCTTTCCAGCTCTTGGGGAGAGGTGAAATGAACTGCCGGGGCTTATTCTTCCTGATGGATTCCCCTGAGAATAAGGAAGAGGTGGAGATGCCTTCTGGTGGTGACAGAAGGGGTGCATCTCAGTCCCCCAGGGTTCTGAGAGCCTGCCCCCTGTCTAGTGCCTGTTACTCCTGCTTGGAGGAGGACATTCTTTGCTGCCTGGTCCCAGCAGGAAGATGTGGGGTGGATGTACTGCAGACATTGATGTCAGGGGGTGCATTTGTGGAGTTGTGATTTTTTAAATGACATCTTTTCTAGTATCCTTAGTGATTTTGGTGGAGGTTGGAAGGGTAGACACTTGGCATGTTTCAGTCTGCTAATTTGAAATAGCGTAACTTCTTAGGAACACAAATTTGTACCCTAATTGTATCCTAGACAAACTCAGGCATATGTGTATCAGGATACAAGTACAAGAATGTTCAGAGCAGCACTGTTTGAAACCAGGAAAATGTTAGTGTCCACCAATGGTAAAATGAAGTGTGGTGTAGCCATACAATGGAGTACTATTCATGAGAAACCATGTAAGCCACATAAGTAATCTTCAATTTTCTTTTAGCCACTTAGGAAAATAAAAAACAAACAGTGAAATAAATGTTACTATATTTTATTTAACCCTTGTATCCAAAATATTTTCATTTCAGCATGTACTCATTATATACAGATATTCTGCATTTTTCCCATTAAGTGTTCAAAATGTCTAAAGCAGCAGTGTCCAGTCTTGTGGCTGTCTTGGGCCACACGTAAAATACACTAACGCGCTAGCTGATGAGCTCAAGAAAAAGGTCGCAAAAACATCTCATAATGTTTTAAGAATTTGTGTTGGGCCATAGGTTGGACATGCCTGTTCTAAAGTATTGTCATTTCTACATGTCATCAAATTTTAAG
The DNA here is from genome assembly GCA_004027555.1 of Craseonycteris thonglongyai. Lineage (NCBI taxonomy): Eukaryota > Metazoa > Chordata > Mammalia > Chiroptera > Craseonycteridae > Craseonycteris > Craseonycteris thonglongyai. The sequence continues at coordinate 29,178 of PVKE010009421.1, forward strand.
TTAATTAAAATGAATTGAGCTAAAGATTCAGCTCCTCAGTCACACTAGCCTCTTTCGAACGCTCAGGAGGCACATGCGCCTGAACAGGCAACACTAGGCATTGAAATGAACCACGTGCAGCCCCATGCCACAATATAGTGAATTTACAAAGTGATGTTGAATGAAAGAAGCAACATAGAAAGTAATATATCTAATATCCAATAGGATTCCATTTCAATACAGCTGAAGGAAGGGGCAGACTAAACTCCTGTTAATGGCTGACAGATAACAGGTAAAAGTACTGTTAAAAAGCAGGGGGGGAAGCCAGGATGGCTCAGTGGGTTAAGCGCTCACTTTGCAGCACCAGGGACCAAGGATCGAATCCCAGCCCCAACCCGTGCGGACCCAAATGCTGAACTGGGGAGTGTACCCAGTTCAGTTCTCTCTCTGTCTCTGTGTATCTCTCTCTCTAAAAAAAATAAAAATAAATAAATAAAGTTTATTTAAAAAAATGGTCTTTTAAAAACATGTTTAAAATGATGGTTTAGTGGTATAGTGAGAAATGTGAACAATAAATAAACCTATTAGAAATGCTCCTAAAAATCATTCTCAGCCTTTTGGCTAAGATCAAGTGTAGAAATGCTCCTAACTTCACTAGTTACAAAATAAAAATCTCTTCACCCTCATTGTCAAGGAGGAAATGCTCACATAATAATTCTGTTATTTAAAGGTAAGGAGATACTATGGTCTTTACTATAAAAGCTTCGTTTTTATCTTTGTTCATGGCATCCAGAGCTGTGTATGCCATTAATCCATATTAAACTAATTAATGATGCTCTTAGCAAACAGCAAAGTTAACTTGGGCTTGGGCATTTACTTGGTGTGATTTAGGGAAATAAGAGTGCCTTTTCCTTCGCCCTCCAGCAAATGATGAAGTGAGAGTAGGTCCTGAGGGGACTGATGATGCAAGAGGCTCCTGGCGAGAGGAAAGTGTTTGCCCAGTGTGGCGGGGTGTTTGTTTTCACTGTACATGGGCACTTGGCCCAGGACCAAGAGCGTGAGTGGGGCTGCAGAACCTGCCCTTATTCCATGTGCAGCCACAGACAGCGGACTCCCCAGAGATACTGTGGGGCCTTTCGAATAGACACAGAGAACTTGTGGAAGTCCAGCATGCGTGGAATCACTTTCAGGGTTCCAGGTCTGTGGTGATTCTGCTTGTTGAGATTATACGCCAAGGTGCCCATTTAGTCCTAGTAAGACCAGAACTATACACTGTGTGAGTCACATTTAAAACAGCACGAAACACTCACTGTTGCTATGTGTTTTCCTCCCAGAGGCTTTACTCACTTGCTGCTGCATAAGAGACGCTCCTCAGAACATGAGAGTAAGGTACATTTGAGGACAATAAAATACTGTGGCTGCAGAAAGCAGTGGAAATGCAGAATTAATACTGCCCTGACTGTTTCTGGGATGGCTTTTCCTGGAAAAGGTGGCCTCTTGGGCATTAAGAATACACATAGACCTCTCCCTGCCCAGTGCCTGGAAAACGTGGCACAGGATTCTTGTGATGAGGCGAGATATTCAGTAACGATAATGGGTAAATGATTGGGGACAATTTAGAATTCTCTGAAATGATGAAATAATGAATAGTTCAGTTGTTCTTTTCAAAAGTAAAAGTCTTGCATTTTCTTCTTACTCCAGGGATCTTCGGGAAGTCATCGTCATGAAGAGCTCAGAGAAGTTGTCATCATAGAGAGTTCAGGCCAGCACCAAACCTACTCACTTCCCACCCTGAAGAAAATGCAAAGACTAGTCCACTAGACCATTCATTAATAAATCACATTTAGCAACCAGTGCAGTTAAATTCCTGAGTAACAGAAATTCTGAACAAACAAGATTTGATAACCTACCTAAATGAGCACAAATGTCAGTGCTTAGTGGCAGATGGTGCCAACCATGTGCTGGACCAGAGGGCAGCATCCCCAGACTTGGGCCTGGGAGCAGCCCAGCCCGTGTGCTGTGAGATTGGGCTCCAGGCGCAGCTAACCAGCTCCAGGTCTTGACCTGGATGGTGAGTGTACTGGTTCTGTTCTCCTGGGGCCGCCCCAGTTACTCCCAAAGATTCTTCCTGAGAATGAAAAGTATTCTTGGTATGGTGACTTCAGTGAGCCAGCCAATGTTTACTGTGTTGAAAGCCCAATCTGAGAGTGCAGACAGTGGAGTGCTGGAATCCAGGAGGTGAGGAGAAACAAATTAGATGGTGTTGCAGACTCATTTCCATCCTCCTTTCCGTACTCAGCAGAGAGCCAGCTCAGCAGGTTCCGACGAGCATTGTAAAAGCGACTGTCCCTTTCTAAGGAGACCATTTTATTTCCTCCCATATGAACCTGCCCCACGCTATGTGATTGTCCTCACAACACGACGGCTGGCTCCCTCCAGAGTGAGTTTGTGAGAGAGAGACAGAGACACTCGGAAGTCAGGAAACTTCGGGAAACCGCTGCTGAAGCAATGGCAGTCCTGAGGCTGGTGCCCTGGGGGCAGTGTGGAGAACTTAGCGCAGCCTGTGTGTGCGCTGCTACAGAACAGAAACGGATGACTTCCACCGCCTTTCCACAGTCCAGCTTTCACCTTTTTTTTTTTACCTTTTATTTGCAGAACCCCGCTGTCCAGGGCATCTGTGAAACGTGTTTCCCGGGCTTCCAGCACCTGCAGAGAAGCAGGTAGAAATGGGTGTCGAGAGCCAACTGCCACTAGCCAGGAGACCTCCATGTACACGTATGGTGAGGAGATGCCACGTATACTTGAAGGTGTCCTGGCGCCCTACTCCTTTGTGGTGGTGTCGTTGGCTTATGGGTATTGAGGGCCAGGTCAGAGGTGTGTGGTGTCCACATGCAGTCACGTGGAGGAGAGCTAGCTAAGTCAGAGACCTAGGAAGGTATCATCCCAGCTGAGCAGCATGTAAGATTCTGGATGCTGATGACATGCAGCCGTCCCCAGAGCTGACTGCAGACACAGCTGCAGTGGATCCTTAGTTGGTCACTGGAATGAAAGGTAGATGGACTGCAGGCAGTGCAGTAAGAGAGAGCAGAGCCCCACTTTCAAAGGACTGCCGGAAAAAAGGTGTCCATAGAAAAATAGAATTTCAGAAAATACGGTCTGTCGACCTCAATACTCAAACATCCCTGGGATGCTCGTTCAAAAGGCTAATTTGGGGGAGGAAGCAAGGAATGGAGGGAATAAAGTCTAATCCTGGACACCTTCCCCTTGTCAACAACAAAATAGGGACTACTTAATGTCAAGCTGTCTCATGCTCAGGCTGATAAAATAGTAGGGGTGGGAAACCTCATGTCATTGTGAGCTGCATTGGTGATGGTCTATGTATGTGAACATACGAAGGTGCCCTTAGAGGTGCTGGGCTGGGGCACAGGCTCCCTGCAGATCCTCTGCTGTGGGCTGAGACCAGTGCCCGACAGCATCTCATCTCTGCAGGTGCAGAGCTCACTGATAGGCCTCTTTGTGTTGGCATTTTGTCAAATTGCTGGAGGAACTGTCTCCGATGACTGGATGCTGACTTGTGGTAACTTCAGGTCCACAGGTGGAACTCTGGCTTCAGTGAGGTGTGGATGCTGATTCTGAACCTGCTCTAAATACTGAAATTTCATCTCCATGTACTTTTAAGGAGCTTTGGTCTGCCTTGGGGCTGCAGAAGGTCCTACCCCTAATATCTGTGCCTTATAATAGAAGATGTCATTAATAAATATTAGAATGGAAAAATCATTTTAGAAAAAATATATATAAATGGGGTGAATAGTCTCTTAGGAGAGTTGATGGGATCAGCAGGGGAAAATAGTAGCATCAATTTGTGAAATGAAGAGGAAGCATGCCTCTTTGGGGAGGAACCACAGATAAGCCTAGGAGGATGGAAATGGGTTCAGCCTATTGGAGAGGCCAGTGTCCAAATCCGTCAAGTCCTAACTCAAATGCCATCACCTACACCATCTTTCCTGAATCTCCTATCAGTGACCCCAACTTGGCTCATATGTTTGGACTTTCTACCTGGAGACGTTTATTGGTATACACAACTTATTTCCTGTCCCAGACCAAGACGTCTTTGAAGGCAGGAGGAACCCGGTCCCTCTCCTCCCACTGAGCACAAGTGACACATAGTAACACTCATTCAATATAGAATTACTGGATCGATAAATGGGGGTGGGGTGGCAGGTGGGATAGGTGGACGGGAAAATGAGAAGCCAAATTTGAGAAAGGAGACGCTTGTGCCAGAGACTCCAGTAAAGGGCGAAATCTCCAGACCCACAATTTAACAGTTTAATGAGAAGCCAACGAGGAACCCCTCCTTAGACATCCCCCGAAGAGAAGAGTAGGTACCGTAGGTATCAGCATTCGCCTCCAATCTTGCTTTGAGGACCTCACGTCAGAACTCTGAGACTGCCCTTGCGAGTGCCTGATTCAATGCTGAAACAGAATCTCGCCAAAACCTGCCGTCTTCCTTCTAGGTGTAACTGTGAGTACACGTGACCTTCTTCTTCCGGCCTCTCTGTTCGTTCCCTTTGCTTCTCTTGTAACCGCCACCAATGGGGCGCACGTTGGGGCAGCCTTAGACGCTAGGGGAGAGCTGGTCCTGCCGCCGGAAGCCGGAAGCGGAAGCCCGAAAGGTGGCTGTGAGGACGTGTTCCGGAGATCTGGAGCAGCAACTGGCGGGGACGTGGACATGGAACCCCTGTACCAGCGAACGCACAAGTGAGGTCCTTGTGGGCGCACGGGTGGGAGGAAGACAGGCTGGGTGAAGCCTGCCACTCGGTGTGGGGCCTTGGGTATCCGTCAGTGTGGAGGCCAAGTTCTTCGGCCGGGGCGCTGCAGGGGGCAGCTCGGAGATGCCTAATCCCTGGTGGACCGAGCAATTGGCCTGGATCTGGATCGGTTGGGCCGATGACTCCCGCGATCTTCGAGGCGTGACTACCTGCTGGGTAGACTAGGTGAAGGGGAATTTATTTGCATATACAGGATATAATATTCCCCCCCCCCCCCCCGCTACAGGATATATTTTTACCCCGCACCTGCTACCTTAATGCTCCTTGTTGGTAGAGCCCGTGGGGAGACAGGACCCGTGCTCGTAGGAATTTACTGTTTATAGTTGGTAGAGTGAAGGAGCGTTCCAAAAAAGAGCTAACGTGTGGCAGGATTGGATGGAAGGTAAAATGAGCGGTACAAACAAGATCAGCTCAAGCAATTGAGGAGCATCCGTCACTGGGCTAATGTGAGAAAAGCTTCATTATAGCTCACAGCTCCTAAATGATACCGGTCCCTTCTCTTGATTGACCCTAATCATGTTGCTGCTACATTGTGGCTTTTATTCTTTTTTTCTAATTTGGTTTATGTTAAAGACCATATTTTTATGGTACAAAGAAATTGCTGTGTAAGTAGCATTCAGTATTATTACTTGTTACTTATACGTAGTTACAGGTTCCATTTAAGGAAACTGAATTTTGACTTAGCTTCTCATCACTTAAATTACTTGATAATGTTATTTATTCATAGTATTGTGCTCTTTTGTTACTTGCTGAGGTACATAGTTGAGTATGGTAATAGGGACCATGCCTATATTATTTTGGGGAAAAACTTAGGATTTATTTCATTTCTTTTGTAAAATATATAACATAAAATTTCCCATTTTAGCCATGTCCAAGTGCACAATTCATTTACATTAAGTACATTCACAATGTTGTGTAACCATCGCACAAACTCTCCTTTTCTAGAACTTTTTCTCAGCCCAAACAGAAACTCATGTACCCATTAAACAGTACCTTCCCCATTCCTCCCTCCTTAAGCTCCTGGTAATGTCACTTTTACCCTCTGTCTCTGAATTTACCTGTTGTAGATAATCTAATGTAAGTGGAATCATACAATATATGCCCTTTGGTATCTGGCCCATTTAACTTAGCATGTTTTCAAGGTTCATCTGTTTTGGCATGTATCAAAATATCTCTGTGGTAAAGGAAGTTTGTGTGTGTGTGTGTAACATTTTGTTATCTACTCATGTGTTGATGTGCACTTGGGTTGTTAACACCTTATGTCTATTACAAGTGCATCTAATTACTATGAACACTGGTGTAAGTGTGTTTGAGTCTCTGTTTTCAATTTTTTGGATGTATATCTCTACCTAGCCTATTTTAATGACTTTCAAATTTATTCTGTAGTTTTGTTCTGATAAATGTGAAATAAAATAGGGACCCATCTCCCTAATAAATTAACAATAAATGCTTTGGTGCATTGAAACAAGAGGATGATTGATGATCTTCTTACCCTTTTATTTTCTAAGTTTGTGGGATTCATTTTGCTGAAGAAGTGTTTGGTTTGGGTGGGTAGAAATATAGAACCTACTTTGTAATGGTATTTTAATGACAGAGTTTGCTCTTAAACTGGAGAGCCCTGTTCCCATGTAAAATTACAGGAAGGGACTTAAAAAACTAGACCTATGAGTCAATTGAAAAAGGAATGAAACACAAAGGTATGCTTATGTTACTAAGAAAGAGTAGAGGGAATAGCTCAAAAGATTGAGCACTTGCATTGCAACCACAAGGTCCAATGACGCCAGCCCATTCAAACCCACATCCTAAACTGCAGCACGTAACTGGTAACTGCCGGATGGCAGCAAAGATTCTCACCTCCCATGAGTGATGCCCCCAGTTCGGTTCCATCATATGTGGCCCCACATCCACTTGTGTGGAACGAAACTATGAGAAACTAATGATATACAACTACGGAGACTCCTCTGGGCCCTCCCCACCTTCTCTCTGTCTCTCTCTGTCTCTCTCTCTCTCACCTTCTCTCAAAAACAATAAAATAAACTGGGGGGAAAAGGGTAGATGTTTTACAACAGTAAGGCAACAGTGGATTCAGTATGCCTAAAAGTTAATGTGCAGCCTCATGTGGTTAGTTGATTTGGTTAAAGGATGTTGCGAAGGAGATCATGACCAGTTTATTCTGAAGCATAATTTTATTTAGAGAGTCTTACAGTGTACCAGTTATCAGTGTGGCAAGTAGCTGATCACAGAGAAATCTAGGTACCTCCTTTTTGTATAAACTTGGGGAGAAGTGAGACAATAAATGGTATCCCAAACAAGATTTGTGGCGTATAGATGAACTGCTTACCTCTGTAGGCCTCCAACAGACAACTTACCTTTGGACTTTATAGCAGGGCACACCAACTTTTTCTGTTAAGGGCCAGATAGTCGATATTTTAGACTGGGGGGGACAAACAGTCTCTGTGGCAGCTACTCAACTCTGCTGGTACAGCACAAAAGCAGCCATAGACCATCTGTAAACAAGGATGTGAATGTATTCCAGTAAAACAAATTTGGCCTGCCAGTATTAGGTAGGCCCTCTGTTATGCAGTCATTCATTCAGCCAGTAGGTATGGAGTACCTACATTGTGTCGGGCACCATTCTCAGTGCTGGTAGTACAGCCCTGCCCTCTAGGAGTTTACCTTCTTTCATGCTGCAGTATATTCTGATGCCATTCTCCTCAAATACTAATCCAGTGGGAGTTCTGGCTGTATACCTTCACCTTGTTTTCCTTATCTATAAAGTGATAGTTTGGGGCTGGTTAAACTGTAAGGCTCCTTTCAGCTCCATAATCCTAGTGATTGATCCTGTGATCATCAGAGTGAACTTCTGCAATTGCAGAGATTAATGACTGTAGGTGAATTGACAGAACAATAACTGCACATAACTACATTTTTTTTAAATATGTTTTGCATATTTCACTTTTTATTTTTTAAGATTTACTTTTTGAGAGAAGAGGAATGAGAGAGAGAAAAGGGTGAATCTGTACATCCTTAGTTGTGACATGGTTTCAGTCCACACAGGAAGATGTGGGGCATCGTGGGGCAGGAACTGAACTGAGGGCCTCCGGCATGGGTGGCGAGAACCTTCACGGCCTGTGCCATCCCCACAGTTACCATTTACACCACAGTTCATATGGGTTTGCATAGGCCCGGGGCGAGGATTCAATCTCTGGACCTCAAGGTTGTGCAAGGCAAGCATTTAACCTGCTGAGCTGTCCTGGCTTCCCTGCTCTTATTAATTTTACTGGCACTTTGAACCCAGTTTGTGATTATCTCTTGCCATGTCCTTGAAAGTATATTGCATTTAGATAAAAAAAAAATTTAAAGATTTATTTTATTGTTTGAGAGAAGGTTAGAGAGAGATAGAAAGAGAGAAGTAGGGAGGGCCCAGAGCAGTCTCCATAGTTGTACGTAATTAGTTGTGACATGGTTTCATTCCACACCGGTGAATATGGGGCCATGCGCAGTGGGAACTGAACCAGGGACCGCCCACATAAGAGGCAAGAACCTTCCCCACCATGCCATCCTGGTGGTTACTAGTTGCACTATAGTTCAGCATAAGTATTTTCATGGGCTGGGGCCAGGAATTGAACTCTGGACCTCATAATTGTGAGGCAAACGGTCAACTGCTGAGCTAGCCCAGCATCCTCTAGTTTTGTTTTGTTTTTTCTTTTCCAAAAGGCTTATTATCACTCACACTTTTGACTGTTCTTCCTGGTTTGAGTCTTAAACTCTTTCTTGGTTATCCTGTTCATTTGCCTTTTGGGAAAACATTTCATTGATAGGGTCCCTTTAACAGATTGCTCCCAAAAGTGAATGTCATGGTGTAGTTTGCATTTGACTTTTTTTTTTTTAATTCTAAAGTCAAAATACTTTTCATCCCTGACAAATTTTATCATGTATTAGCCTAAATGGAAAATGTTAATGTTTGTTTTGTACCATATCGTAACCTTTTATTATAGCACAGGATCATGTGAAAATTTCATAAGCATAAGTCGATTTGTTTTTTTTTTTAAGATTTATTTTATTGATTTTTGACAGAGAGAAAGAGAGACAGAGAGAGACAGAGAGAAAGGGGAGGGCCCAGAGCAGTCTCCATAGTTGACATTAGTTTTCCATATGTTTCACTCCACAGGTGGGCACGGGGCTGCGCAGGGCAGGAACTAGGCCAGGAACCTCCCACATAGGTCCTGGCAAGAACTGAACTGGGGGCACACCCCAGTTCAGCATATGGGGCTGCATGGGCCGGGGCCAGGATTCAATCCTCGGTCCCCAGGGCTTCAAAGCGAGTGCTTAACCCACTGAGCCATCCCAGCTTTCCCAGTTGATTTTTTTTTAATTTTGAACAAAACATAGAGCCTATAACAGTCCTGTGGTGGAACACTGGCAGTCAAGCCCTTGGTCTGTAGTATCATCAAGCCATATTTATTATCAGATCTCATGTGAAACTAAGAAATGCCTCCTGAGATTGACATTATCTTACTGTGGTATCCTCAGTGTGCCACTCCTTTCTCACTGTGGACACAGCTGTGGTTTTATTTTACTCTTGCCCTTGGACCGTTGTGATTGTATATCCCACGTACTTGTTGAATGAGTGAACGAATGAATGGCTGAGTGAGTAAATGAATGATGATACTATGAAACCATTGATTTAACATCTGAAAGAACTATTATATTTAGTTATTTTTATCTATGAAATTTTTTTTTTTTTTTAGATTTATTTTATTGTGATTGAGAAAGAGACAAAGACAGAGAAGGGGGAGGGCCCAAAGCAGTCTCCATAGTTGTATGTCATCAGTTTTCGACATAATTATGTTCCACACAGGTGGACAGGGGCCTCCCACATGGGATGCATGCCCCCAGGAGCTGGGGGCTGAACTGGGGGCCTCCCACATGGGAAGCTTGCCCCGGAGAGAATGGAACTGGGGGACCACACCCCAGGTCAGCATTGGGTCTGTACAGGCTAGGGCTGGGATTCGATCCTCTGACCCCGGGGCTGCAAAGCAAGCGCTTAAGCCACTGAGCAGCATCTCGAAATATTTCAAACATATAAAAATAAAGAGTAATATAACCCATATGTTAGGACTCATATTTCGTACACATGCTTCAGATCATTGATTTAAAGACAGAAATAAATTGAAAGCTCCCACACCCGTTCTCTTCCCTCTTGAGTACATATTCCTGGAATTGGAATTCTGGGTCATAGGATATGCACATACAGGTGTAGTTGACTGTCTCAGTTACTGTCTAAAAAAGTAGTGAGTGTTTCTTCCAATTTAAAATCCTACTGTGTATGAGAGTTGTAGTTAAAATTGCTTTGTTTGACTTTTCCTATTGATTTATACCCGTGAGTTATACATTCTGGACATTAGTCTTTTGTTAACCTGCTGCAGATATTTTCTGGTCTCTGCCTGCTTTTTTGTTTTTGTTTTTGTTTCTGTTTGTTGTTGTTTGTTTGTTTTTAATCATAACTTTGCCCTAAAAAAAGTTTTTTAATTTAGTCAAATGTATCAGTCGCATGCCTTCTTGCATATCATCTTCATATCTTCCTTTGCCAAATCATGTCTCCTTTCAAAATGATGTTCAGAACTCCCTTTACCCACAAAACTTCTCCACCTTACTCTTTCTCAGCCCCAGTCCTTTTGTTCACTTGCCTTTGCTTGACACCACTGTTCTTACTTAGCTCTTACGTGTCTATTTGTTTACAATTACTTGTATGTGTTTGTGTCCTCTGAAATCTGTTAGTGTCCTCTTACGTCTTCTTGGGACTGTTCTCTATCTGGCCTGTCATCCCATTTACATTGTTTCTCAAAGATAAGGATTCTCTCTCTCTCTTGCCTTTGACTCTGTCTAGAACAGACCAGTGCTCAGTACACTGGGCCAGACAACAGAGTGTAGGACTGGCTGGTCCAGATCAAGGGTCGTCACTTACTGTGTGACCTTGAACAAGTTACATAACCTTTCTGGACTTCAGTTGTCTTATTTATAAAATGAGAATGATAATAGTGTATACCGTATTTTTTGCTCTATAAGACGCACTTTTTCCCCGCAAAAAAGTGGAGGGAAAAGTGTGTGCGTCTTATGGAGCGAATACTGCAAAGAAGAGTGCACGTTGGGGACCTTAATGATGACGTGGGGAAGCCTGCAGCCAGATCAGAAAGCAGGGGGGAAGCCGGGATGGCTCAGTGGGTTAAGCGCTCATTTTGTAGCGCTGGGGACTGTGGATCGAATCCCGGCCCCGGCCCGTGCTGAACTGGGGAGTTCCCCCAGTTCAGTTCTCTCTCTCTGTCTCTGTCTCTGTATCTCTCTCTCTCTGTCAAAAAATTAATAAAATAAATAAATAAAAACTTTAAGAAAAAAAAAAAAGAAAGCAGGGACTGCATGGAAGGAGAGCGGGTCCAAGCAGGTCAGGTGCGTCTTATGGAGCGAAAAATAAGGTATTTACCTCAGGGGGCTTTTGACTTTACCGAATGTCTCAGATGGGGTAAGCACTTAATAAATGTTGCCAATCACTGTTAATATTAATGTTAAAATATAAACCATGTCAAAATATGTGACCTAAAGTGCCACATAAAATTTTACGGTTCAGTGCTGCTATCAATTGAAATCGATTATGTTGCCATCAGAAAAATTGTCTTTCCCGGTTGAAGTGCTGTTAATTACTCCTCTATCACTCATTTTCTCCCCTTTCCTTTGATAGGCAGGTCCATGAGATCCAGTCTCACATGGGACGCCTGGAGACGGCTGACAAGCGGGCTGTGCACTGTGAGTAATTAACTCTGGAGACCAGAGTCCTGTCGCTGATGACGTGGTGCTAATGGGCTGGGTTTCCTGATGGTTTTTCTGTCCCAGGGGCTTAATGATTCAGCGATCGAGTTCTGTTGTTAGGGTGCAGAAAACCCTGTGGCACAGTCACTGATTTCCCTGATTATGCCCTTTGGAATCGCACAAGTGTCAGGCTACAACCCCCACCCCCCCATTGTCCCTCCACTCAACCTGACATGGCCCGGTGGGCATGGGAGTTCTTTCCTCCGTCTATCTCAATTTAATTACCTGGTCTTTAGAGAAATGTGCTCCATAAAAAGGCAGAGATGTGCAACTGGAATTGGTCATTCCTTCTGAGGTGACACCTGTGGATTTTTAGAATTATTCACAAACAAACAGCAATATTAATTAGTTTCATTTCCACACTGGTTTCTTTGGAGAAGAGTGCTGCTTTGTGTTTCTTAGTTTCTTTTCTAGTAGAAGCCAAGAAGGTCCTTTTTCTAGTCGATCGTGCGGACACTACTGGTTACCCACACCCTGCAGAAACTGTCTCACCTCACTGCTTGGCGGTCGCCATGCCCATTTCTCCTCTGTTTTCTCCTGTCTCCTTTTGGAAGCCTCAGATGTACCTCTTCTCTTGGTTCCATGCCCCACCTTGTTCTAATCTGTACTTGTTAGCTAACCGAGGAAGGTGACATTGCCTTCATCTCTTTATAGGGCAGAAGCAATCTGGATGCCTCCTATTGTGCACAGTTTCTGTCCATCGGCTTTGCCTTCCCAGCAATCTCATTGTCATGTAGTTAGAAATTGAAAAGAAAGGAGAAGCTGGGATGGCTCAGCAGGTTAAGCGCTGGCTTTGCAGCCCTGGAGCCTGAGGATCGAATCCTGGGCCCGGCCCATGTGGACCCATATGCCAAACTGGGCTGTGCCCCCAGTTCAGTTCTTGCTGGGGTCTATGCACGAGGCTCCCAGCCTAGTTCCTGCCCTGCGCAGCCCCATGCCCACCTGTGGAGTGAAACTACATGAAAAAACTAATGCTGTCAACTATGGAGACTGCTCTGGGCCCTCCCCCTTCTCTCTGTCTCTGTGTCTCTCTCTCTCTGTCTCTCTCTCTCTCTCTGTCAGAAAAAAAATGAAAGAAAGAAAGAAAAAGAAAAATGGAAAAGAGGTTGTTTTGAGTGTTTATCACCAGGGATCAGGAAAATGACTGTTTTTACCTCTGGATTCTTTTCTGGGCCTTTCCTCCTTGTAGTTGGTTTGTTTGGGGAACTCCAGCATCCACGCACCCATTCTTATGGAAAGCCTTAAGGGAACTCTTCTCTGTTTCAGTTACTAATCATACCCTTTGCACTTTTTTAAACTTCATTACTATAGGGAATTTAATCAGCAGTCTTTTTACTATATTTTTATAATCCATATCTGAGAGTAATCTCAGAGGAAAAGAGGCCTCATTCTGTATCAGAAAATACTGCATTTTACTTATTTGGACAGCCTTTCAGTGTTCATTATATTTTCTAAATACAGGAAATTTATTTGTACAGAGTTCCCCTCAGCTTGATAAAAAAGTTGGCATTGTTATGGCATTGGCAGCTATCTATATTTGAAACAACATTTATAGAAGTCACTTAATATAACTTGATTTTTTTTTTTTTTAATATATTTTTATTTATTTATTTTTGACAGAGAGAGAGAGAGAGAGAGAGAGAGAGATTCAGAGAACTGAACTGGGGGAGCTCCCAGTTCAACATATGGGTCCACAGGGGCCGGGGCCGGGATTGGATCCTTGGTCCCCAGCGCTGCAAAGTGAGCACTTAACCCACTGAGCCATCCCGGCTTCCCCTATAACTTGATTTTTCCATTATTCATTAGTATATGCATTTTTCTTTTGAAATGTTTTGGTTTTTTTTAAGATTTTTATTTTATTACTTTTGACAGAGACAGAGAGAAAGGGGAGGGCCCAGAGCAGGCTCCATAGTTGCCGGCCATCAGCTGTCAACATGGTGTCATTCCTCACAGATGGGCTGGGGCCTCCTGCATGGGAGGCTCGTCCCCACCAGCTGGGGGCTGTACCTGGGGCCTCCCACATGGGAAGCTTGCCCTGATGAGAACCGAACTGGTGGCCTCCTGCATGGGGAGCGCACCCCAGTTCAGCACATGCATCCACACTGGCCGGGGCCAGGATTAACCCGCTGAGCCATCCTGGCTTCCCCTGAGTCTTTGGGGTATGGGAAAAAGATACTGGTAGGTTTGATTTATTCTAATTTAAGTTCGCTATCTCTTTTCCAGCAATTATTCCTTTTTCTTTTTTGTGCAGTAGTTGAAAATGAAATCCAAGCAAGTCTAGACCAGATATTCAGCCACCTAGAACGTCTGGAGATTTTGTCCAGCAAGGAGCCCCCTAACAAAAGACAGAATGCCAAACTGTGAGTGCTCTAATACCCCAGTTTCCCAACAGGCCTTTCATTTTGGGGAAGCTATCAAAAAGTGTGAAAATCCATTTACACATTGAAAAACTGAGAGTGTGCAAGGTAAAGTTCCATAAAGGGCACAGTTCTGGTTGAGTGATACTCTCAAAAACTCTGTGAGGTCAGTGGCTCAGAAGTCTTGTGTCTCTTTACCTCATTGGTGTCATTGAAACTCTGCCTCCAGTACTGCTTTTCTGGCCAGACCCTTGGCCACTTAAAACCTAATGCTGCCAGGGCATTTACTCTGCCCTTTGATTCCCACCACATTCTTGGGTTGAAATGAATGTTGCTCTTAATCATTTCAGTCACTCTCTTTATAATGAAATACGGATCTAAAGTTTGATACTCCCGCATGAAATTAAAATGAAACCATTCTCCCCTCCTCCACCCCAGCTTCTGCTCCCAAAAGTTTTATGACACTTTGTTGATGCTTTACTCCAAAGATGCCCTTGAGCTTCTTCCAGGAGAGCAATATAGTCTAGAGAAGGTTAGGAAGCAGTCATTGAGGCTGCTTCGTGTCACCTGTTCCCTGTCATGCTTCCAGAATCAGAGACCAGCAGGTATTTAAGGAAAGCTGCTGGAATCTTGTGTGCTACAACCCTACTTTAACCACAAGCTACTTCTTTATTTTTGACATCATTGATCAAGATCAGATTATTTGGGGAGTGGAATAGCATGGAGTGGTCTGGGGAGAAGTAAGCAAATGTGATCTTTCCTGAGTACAAAGCTAGGCGACCTCCAGTTGTGCCTCCCTGAGTTCCTGGAATGTAACCTCTCTCTCTGTCAATTCTAGTCGTGTTGACCAGTTAAAGTATGATGTCCAGCACCTGCAGACTGCTCTCAGAAACTTCCAGCATCGGCGATACACAAGGGAGCAGCAGGAAAGACAGCGAGAGGAGCTTCTGTCTCGCACCTTCACCACCAATGTAAGCCAGGCGCCTGTGGGGCTAAGGTCCAGGTCCTTGACAGCTTGTTGGAGCTGGAGCTCAGGTCTCTGAACTTCGTACTTTTGGGGGCGTCTGAAGCAGATTGATGCGAAGGAGTCCAGCTGTAAATGGCAGTGTGTTTGTGCATTGCCACCAAGACTATAACTAGACAAGGAATCTCCTTTTCTTTAATATTATTATATTTTATTGTTAAATTTAATGGGGTGACATTGGTTGGTAACAATTAGATAGTTTCCCAATGTACAACTCCACATCACATCACCCATGCATCGCATTATGTGCCCAGCTCCCAGAATCAGGTCCCCCTCCCAACACCATATATCTGGTGCCCACTCCCCCCTCCCCCCACGGCTCTCCCTCCCCCCTCCTCCCTCCTCTCCAGGTAAACATCAAACCATTGAGTGTGTCCATAATGCTGGTACCCTCTCCCATCTCCCCTCCCTCTCTCCCTCCCCACTCCTCCCCTTCCCTCAGGCAATCACCAAGTTATTGAGTGTGTCCATAGGTCTCTGTGTCTTTGTAACTTTCAGTTTTATTTTCCACCTATAAGTGAGGTCATATTTTTCCGGATTCTTTCATTCTGACTTATTTCGCTTAATAAGATGGTCTCTAGGTCCATCCATGTTGCCACAAATGACTGTATTTCATCATTTCTTATCGCTGAGTAGTATTCCATTGTGTAAATGTACCACATCTTCTTTATCCAGTCATCGATCGAAGGGCATTTTGGTTGTTTCCATGTTCTGGCCACTGTGAACAGTGCTGCGATGAACATGCGGGTACAAACATCTTTAAAGATTAAGGTTTTCAGGTTTTTTGGGTAGATGCCCA